>VRLP01000563.1:107500-206522 GCA_009660295.1 Lophius piscatorius | reverse complement strand
TCTATCTATCTATCTATCTATCTATCTATCTATCTATCTATCTATCTATCTATCTATCTATCTATCTATCTATCTATCTATCTATCTATCTATCTATCTCTCTTCTCTCTCTCTCTCTCTCTCTCTCCTCTCTCTCACTCTCTCTCTCTCTCTCTCTCTCTCTCTCTCTCTCTCTCACTCTCTCTCTCTCTCTCTCTCTCTCTCTCTAGACATTGGTCTGATGGAAGAGGTTATGTCTGAAAAACAGTGGGTTCTTTTGTAGAAAAAAAAGAAATCCGACCAACGCTAGGGAGAGATAAAGCTCCCCCCACTGCGGAAATATGGGACCGACCTTTCCAAAAATCAATCCAAATCTTCCTCGCACTAAGGTTAATATCAAAGGTTAATTTCAAATGATTCGTGAAAGAGTTTTTGAGTTCGTAGGATTTGTGGCAGTGGTGGCGGCCATGACAGTTCCATAACATCCCATAACTTTTAGCGGACAAAATAACAATCTCACGTCTCTCACTAATGATAAAACAGCACATCTTATTCAAACTTAAGTGAAAAAGTAAATGGCTAATTCCCAAATGAAGAAAGAAAACCCAGTTTTTACATGTCCAACATAAAAACATCAACCATGACGTGACTCTCCAGTCGCTTCGGTCGCCACGTTCCTGCTGGTGTTAAAAACACGACTTTAAGTCATTCCCTCCTCTGCCTCTGTTCTTTCTCTTCCTTCCTTTAGGAATGGAAATTGTTGTGGTTTTAAGTAGGACTAATTTGGCGTCACACTCTCTGCTGTTCTTGTTCGCTTCATCGGTTTTTATAGCCTTAGCAGTAAATCTTCAGGAGGAATCCAGACCTGGCTTGTAGGAAGGTGGGCAAAAAGCCCGGATAATCCATTAGTGCCCAACAAAAAGACTGGGAGGGCCAGAAACTGGGATGGTAATACTATCTTTTACAGCATTACAACAAATATTATAAAAATGATTCCAAAATATATAATATACCTTTGTTTTAGAATTCTGAATGAAGGTTTTTACATGGAATTAAGCTTCTTTTTTTTTTTGCGGACATAATAACAATCTATTATAACAATTTAAAATTGTCCATTGCTTCTTTGACCTTTTTCTTTTCTAAAGATCACCTCGCAATGGTCTGGCGGTTACGGTTGTTGGTTCAATCTCTTCTGAAACGGCGTTTTTTGTTTTTTTGCTACTTAAAGACTTACTTTTTTTCTCACTCAGATATGTGGGAAATCTTGTGGATTTTCAATATAAGTGTTATTTCTTGAATTATTATATTACAACACACTATATTTTATACTGATGCGCATTGCTGTTGTTATAACGTGATAATTATCACGTAAAAACATGAAGATTTATATTATTTATTATTATTAATTATCATGTTAAAATGTGGGTTAAAATAAAGGACATATTAAATATATTGTCATCATAATCCAAAACTGATAAAAATAACTTGCCTCTCTCTACAATGCAGCAGAAAACATATTTTATTTCTATATAAAAAGCCTATTTTTTCCCTTAATATGCTGACCTGTTTACGGACATAATGTTTAACCCCCCCTCAAGCAGAAAAAAACCTTTAAGTCAGGAAATAAGGAGGAGCTGAAGTGTGTACAGAAGGAGCTGAGGAGGAGGATGAGGGGTGAAGGTGGAGGATGAGCTGTAGCAGAATGACATCAGTCAAGACTGGAGGGGCCTGAAAACCATCTCAGGCCCCAAGGAACCAAAATCCCAGACTTTGGGGGACCAACAGTGGGAACTGTGGGAATGATCTGTAGATTTGATCAGTAGATTTGATCAGTCATCCGCCCCTCCCCCGGCCCAGTCTGCTCTGCTGCAGCCCCCCTCATCTGCTCCCCCTGTACAATGACGCTGGGGAGAATGCCACAGGTGTGGAAAACATCCTGGTCGGTACCTGTCTGGCACTAACATCCCAACTGATGAAGACCCTGGAGCGGCCGGTCCTTGTTCATCTCCGCCCCATGTGGAGTCCAGCGACGGAGCCACTTGAGTTCGCCTACCAACCTGGCATCGGGGGGGACGCCGACGTAATCTTCCTCCAACAGCGAGCCCTCCCTCACCTGCAGACGCTCTGTGAGAATCATGTTCTTTGATTTCTCTGGTGCTTTCTGCATGAACAGCCCACACTTCTGAGGGACAGGCTGCAGCAAACTGTAGAAGACCCCCACCCCACATGCTGGATACTCTATATCTTACCTTATCTCAAAAGTTAACTTCTCATCAATCCATAATCCGGGGTGATAGTTAGCAGTTTGTGATTATTGACTGCAACTTGAAACTCAGCAAAGCCGTGAAAAATTTCATGGGAAAAAAGTAAAAATGATTAAAAATGATGGCATTTTAATGTGACACTGAAAGGTTTTCTCTTTTAGCATGTCACCAAAGCACACCGTCATTTTACAAGTTTTTTGTTTATTTCTAGAACTTATTGTGAGAGTGAGGTCCAGGGATACAGACTCTCAGCACCGGCTGTGTCTCCTCATGCGTGAAACTAAAGCTGTCCTCTCCTTAAACTCACAGGTAGAACATTAGTTGATGAGAAACTCTTTTCTGGTCACGTTTCTTTATTCAGTATATAGATCCCCCGCTCATCAATATTTTAAGCATCACATCGTACAGCTTCCCATTTATCATCCGGTACACTGTGTGTCTTTATTCTGCTGAGTTGACTGGTTGACAAGAACAGCACCTAAGCCTTCAAAAGGAAACATCAATCATGCAAATCTTCTCCGGGGATCTGGGTGTCTCTCAGCAAACTCTGCTTACTCAACATAATCAATAACCCACCGATGAGTGCCTCGTCCGCAGACGGCTTTTACGAGCGTGGTATGGCAGCACCATGCTGACATTCTCCCTCCCTCGCATCAGCATCCATTTTTAATCACGGTATCTGGCCTCACAGCTGCCCGTCAAGTGCCCCGGCCTCCTGTCAGAGTTTGGGCTTACAGGGAGGGATAAGAGCTCTTACTCTGAGTATGTGGAAATGGATGTACTGGTACAACTGCCCACCTCACGCGGACCGACCCTGGAGTGGTAGCCAGTTATGAACGTTACATAAGGCATTCACAGCAGGCCCTCGGATTTTCATGTTTTCCCTAACAAGTCATTCAAATTATTATAATTTCTGTTTCAGCTCCTCTTTAGCAGCATTTTTCAAAATACAACTAGAACTGTGTTGTCGCTCCGACTCCAAGGGTATATTCTAAAAAAAAGGTCCCCAATCCCCGTCGTTGCACAAACAATGGCCCTGATTGACCTCCTCAAATTAAATCTTTAGTTATATCCACAGTATTTTTAGTAAAAAAAAAGAAAAAAAAGATTATAATATAATATATACAAGATTGATCGCCTCAAGTTAATTCAGATATTTGGGTCTAAATCGGAGCAATGATTGAGAAATGATGGCCGAAAAACGTTTGAAGGTAAAGCTCCCTCTAGTGTCAGAAATATTCAACCAACCTTTCCCAAAATAAATCCAGTTCTTCCTCACACTAAAGGCTATGAGGGTGTAAACTTTGAAAATTGTCCATGAAATAGTTTTTGAGGTATGACTGGAAAAACGCTCCCCCTAGTGAGTGAAATATGAACTATTTAAGTCCTAATTAAGACCTTTGGCGATAAAACTCCCCCTAATGACAGACATATACAACTGATCTCTCCCAAAATCAATCCAGGTCTTCCTCGCCCTAAGCTCTACGTTGGCAGAACATTTTGAAAATGATCTTGGTATGGTTATTTTTGAAAATCGGGTATGTTGTACATCGGTCCATGGCAAGAAAAACATTTGGACTGTTTGCCGGGGTAAAAATAATCATTTTTATTATTTAATCGTCCCGGCATCTTTTCACAAGCAGCGGTTCCCATCGTTTGTTCCCTCTGCATTCTCAGTGTGGGAGTTTGGGACTCCTTCCAGTTCCTGAGGATCTACCGAGTTGTTCATATTCTGAATGCAGATTCATTCATCTGCGGTATTACAGATTTGTCTCAGAGAAGACACAAGTTTGGTGATCTGGACAGGTCACATTCCAACCAATCACCCATATAGTCCAGGATGTCCCCATCAAGAACGTATGTTCCTTGTTCTATTTTATATTTCCAGCATAAATCCTCTTAAATGAGTCCAATTTTATTGAGTCTTGTGTTGAGTAAGTATTTTATATTGGATAAATTTACCTCTGGCTTCCTGAATATATTTCCCATTGTTGGAGAGAATCCCCTCCCACGTTTTTCCATTGAAAGAACATACTTGATCTTTTTCCCGTACCATATTCAGATTTCTACAACCACTGTTATTTACCCAACACATCCAATACCACACTGATGCTTTCTGACTCTTGGGTGGCAGTTGTAGTTAGATTTCTACTAGTTTTTTTTCTTGATCCTTTAACACAGTGTCTCATCTGAAAGTATTTCCAAAGATTTTTGCCCTTTTTGCGCCAGAACTTCAATGAAAGCTCCTCTTCTATCCAGATTAAGTCTAACTGAGTACTTGTTCCATTCATTTTTTTTGGCAAGTTTAGCCATACCAGAAGAAATACTATAATATTTTGTGTTATTGGTATCATTCCAGTCAGGGAATTTATCTGTGGGGCAATGACCCACTTTATTGTGTTCACTTTTCCCCACAGAGACAAACACAACTCAACCCTAATTCTCCAACTTGGTTCTGATCTTATTTAATTGTGTTTACAAATTAGCGTTCACAATTTCTCCTATATCTGGGTTCAGTTCTACCCCAAAGACTTCATACCTTAAAGTTGAATGTGGATAGTAAACCAAGGGAACAACTTTGGGACACCGCCATTGCTTCAGATTTGTGCCAATTAATTTTGTTGCCAGATATCTTGGAATATGCTTCTATAATTGCTTACAGCAGATATAGAGATAAGATAAAGATGTCATCTGCATAAAGGAATTATTTATGTTCCCTGCCACCTTCTATAACTCCTTTGATTCTTCTTCTCCTCTCTGATTGGTGCGGCTAGTGGTTCGAGAAGGATTGTGAAAAAAACCTGGATCCCTGGCGGGTTGATCTGGATATTCCAAAGAATGGAAACTGCCGCCCTGGGCAGTGAATATAGAAATTATATCCAATTACAAAAAGTTTACCAAACCCAAATTTTTCCAAACGCAGCAAACAGAAAAGCCCACTCAACCTTATGAAATGACTTTTGGGCATCAAGAGATATGGCAGATACTGGGCATGGGTTAGTTCTATTCATCCACATTAGGCGTAATACTTCTCATGTTATCAGGGCATCCCAAACGCTAGCTTAAATAAAAAAAAAGATTGAATATATACATATATATTCAATTCAATATATTCAATTAAATATACCAAGTCCGTTTTACCATAACTGCTAAATGCTAAATGTCTAAATGCTCATCCGATGTCTGATTCAAATCTCCTCCCAAAATAATTTGACCTTCCATATTTCCCATAATTTTGCTGACTTCAAGAAAAAAAGGTTGGTTCCTCCTTGTTTGGGGCATAGATTGTAAAAATTACTATTTTAATTCCACCAGTAAGTGCCTCTACACATATCATGCGTCCATGATACCATTGTCCTTAAAGTGTTGTGATAATACAAGATTGATATTTTTGTTAAAAAGAATCAAAACTCCACAACTCTTTCTAGACATATTGAATTAGAGAATACATTCACAACTCAATCACATTTCTGCTTCAGAGCTTCCTCTTCATTTCAGAGGTGTGTTTCTTGCAAAAGGGCAACATCTGTGTTTTTAGATTTAAGATAGGTGAGGACATTTTTACAGCCGTTGATGTTCCTGACACTATGTTAAAGAACCCATTATTCTTTACCGGGCCTTAACCCACCACACCACCTCAATGCCATAATCCTGCTTTTATAAAAAAGTCTATAACAAGCTCAAATGACGCTGCTTTTAAAAGAACATAGTTGTGTAGCCTTCAGGTCAGTAAAGTGGTTCTGACCTGTTATAGGCAGACCGCTGATTATCATAATAGTATTCACGACAACCTATAAAATCTGCACGCTTTATTAAAACATGGATTTTGGATCCTACAGAAAAAGTGACTCGTATTTGGAGACCGCAGCATGTAAGAAGAGAACGCCGAACAAGGCTCAAAATGTTACCCACCAACTTTATTGATCGCAAAAATTTTAAGTGCAATTCAGAAACCGAAAGGGAATGGAGACCCCGTCCTTAAGGAACAAAAACAACGGAGGCACTGGGCCAGACATGCAAAGGCCCGCCTCCCAGTGCTGCACCCTAACCTCAAAAATAGGGTAATTCCTAACAAAAGAAAACATGAAGAAAAGTCTCCAGCCCAGACTAAAACAACAAACTAACACAATAAAAATACGTGAAATCTAAACGTATCATGCTGAATCAGAAAACTGTGAGGGATAAAAGATAATAATGGATACAGATCTAACCAGAGAAACTCCAAATCAAGAGCTGAGTCCTGCTGCTGTTTGTTGCTCCCCCAGCTCCTCACTCTCAGCTCCTCCATATCGCCACCTCCTCCACCTGAGTAGGTGATGGCACTCAGGTGCTGCTACAGGCAGATGGGGGAGGAAGGAGGCAGAGAGTGAGAGAGTGATATGGCAACATGGAACATGAAGCTTTATACCTTTAGGCATTCCAATCCAAAGAATGGAATTGTGGAGGTTGAATGTGTTTTACTGTGTTTTACTACCCCGTCCTCATCCACACCTGCCTCGGTTAGAATAGAAACGTAGTAGCGGTAAACGTGAACCTGAGCAAAGAGCATTAACTGCATTGACTGCATTAACTGCATTGACTGCATTGACTGCATTAACTGCATTAACTGCATTGACTGCATTGACTGCATTAACTGCATTGACTGCATTAACTGCATTGACTGCATTAACTGCATTGACTGCATTGACTGCATTGACTGCATTGACTGCATTAACTGCATTGACTGCATTGACTGCATTGACTGCATTGACTGCATTGACTGCATTAACTGCATTGACTACATTGACTGCATTAACTGCATTGACTACATTGACTGCATTGACTGCATTGACTGCATTGACTGCATTGACTGCATTAACTGCATTGATGTTTTTTCAAACTTAAGCTCCTGTTGTGGCGTTCCCTCTGACTGGTAAATGGTGAAGTGGTGTCAAGCTTAGAAAAGACATCAGAGTTTGTTTTTTTCTAATAATCTTTCCAGTTCTAGTACGAAGCCAGTTTCTCACAGTGGTGGATGAAGTTTTCAGATCCTTTACATGAGTCAAAGTACTAATACCAGACTATAAAAACACTTCAATGCAAGAAGATATAAGCTGCTTCCAAAAACGTAATAAAGTAAAAGTATGTAAGTATTACCAACAAGAGGTACTTAGTATTTAGAGTAAGAGGAGCCGGTGAGGAGAAATATGACATATGAGGGAAAGATCGAAAACACAAATCCCATTATGGGAATGGTTAGTATCCAAATATAATGTACATCCTGTGTCGTATTCAGTAATCAGTACAGAATGATTCTGCTCGCGTCCACCTTCACTGATGATCGGAACCTGTCTCACAGCACGCAGTCACCTGGCATTAACTTTAAGCAGCAGAGGACACCAGATGGTTGGACATGAATTGGTGATGAACATCATATATTTAACCTCCAGCTGGGACAGAACGACACCCCAGCTGCTATTTCTTTCGGCTGTTGTCTTTATGGTGGTGTCTTTGTCGATTCTGATGGACTTGATGTTCCAGCTCTAGCGACACCTTGCTTCACACACTCTCACCTCTTATCACCCACTCAAATCCCTCCTGTCAATCATCACCAAAAGATGAGTGGGAGTGGGTGGGTGCTCGACCGCCACAGCTATCTAAAAATCCCCATCATTCCCCCGACACAAGGTTTGAGTTGCTCCCTTCTCTGCACCAGATTTAAGCAAAGATCAACTGTGGTTGGCTCTAGAGTTGGTTTACATATTTATGGTAATTCTAGTCCATTTGTTCGAAGGCGTCTGCTTGTTCCATGATTCATCTGGTTTTATTTTTATGTAATACTCTGGCTTCTTCTTCTTCATACTTTCTCTACAACAAATTGGCCATTTGTGGATTTGAACATTTTAGATAATAGTGGCTGGATGAGGACATTTCCTTCTTAGCATCGGCGCCATATATATTACTAAGTGGCGCAATTAAAATAACAACAAACTCTGCAGTAAGGTTAGCGGTTTAAATAAATAAATAATTAAATTTTTATGTAAACACTAGCTAATTAATTAACACAATGAAAAATATGAGGAAGTAAATATTGCATCAATGGAAACTAATGCTATTAATAATAAATAGCTTCTGTTTCCATTGATGCAAATGTAGTTAGCGTCACTGCCTACAGCTACCAATAATTCAATTAATACTAAATCAACTGAAGGGGCAATCAAACATACCGCCGCTATGCCCCAGTGGTCCCTTTGAACCTATAAGTAACCATGGTAACATTAAGTGTGACGGAATGTTTAAATGCTCAGCAAAGTTCCTTATTCAGCTTTATTCTTGTTACTTCATTTTAAGTGTTTTTGTCATTAAAGGTTAAGTCTCAGATCAGTGAGGATAGAGAACAAGGAAAAGATTAATGATTTGATAACAACAGATGATGTGTGGTAATAAGTCTATTAGAAAGTCTCTGCTTCTCTGACTCTTGAGATCCAGATTGAGATCGAAGCATGGAATATCCCTTCTTGGAGTGGGCTTTATGGGCTAATTAAGTTAAACCTGAACCCAAATTCCAGCAAATGCAGCGAAAACCATCATGGTTTTGTTAAAATAAGTGTGAAAAAAAAAATCAACCAGCCCTTTGTACAAATCTGATCTGGGGTCCATCATAAAACTTGGCCCAGTCTTCATTTTTATATCCAAAACGTAATGATTTCTGTCATGACATGAGACAAACCCTCCTAACAAGATCCAAGGAAAGCTGTTGGATCTTGAAAGACGGACAGACAGGGAGACACAGACAGCAAGACAATCAGAGACACAGACAGACAGACACTCAGACAGCCAGACAAACAAAGAGACACAGACAGACATCAGACAGACAGCAAGACAATCAGACGGACAGACAGGGAGACAGAGACAGACTCACAGACATATAGAGAAACACAGACATACAGATAGACACAGACAGTCATCAGACAGACAGACAGAGACACACAGAGAGACAGAGACAATCATACAGACATACAGAGAGACCTCAGATAGACACAAACAGACATCAGACAGACAGACAGAGAGACATAGAGAGATAGACAGACGGACAGAGATGATAAGACAGACAGAGAGACACAGACAGATAGACAGATATACAGAGACAGACTACGCTGGTGAAAAATGTCCTCCTGGCTGATGTAAAAAGCAAGACAACAAAGAATTGCAGTTCTGCCTCAAGGTCATTCCAGCTTTTCAGCACAAGTCAGATAAAACGACCATGTCTCCCTCTAAAACTGCACGTTTTCCACATGCTGATTATTATGGTCAGAACGTCAACGTGATGGATGAAGGAGGTCCATAAAAGAGGATGATGATGAACATCATAGTTATTCTTTGAATGCATTTCAAAGTATTTATTTGTGTAGTTGTTCTGCATTCCTTTCAGGGAGAAGTCAAATGTGTTTCACTGAGGCCCGGGGATTCTGCTTCTGGAAAATTCAAAGTCAAAGCTTGATAACGTAAATATTTCAAGTCAGAGAAAATTGATCAGAGAAGAGTCGCATTCAAAAAGCATCAAACTGGAGAGGAAAATAGACACTGGCCTGTTTTCTCTGCATCTTCCTGTTTTAAGTTCTATGATGTATTGTGTTGAAGATGTTCTGGTCAATAGTTCTACCCCAAGAATAAGTCAAACGAGTCAAACGAGTATAATTTAGTTTTCCATTGCATATGACACTTAGTATAAAGTGTCACATTGGATATGCAAGGATATTACATGAAACAAATTTAAAGTCAAATTTTGTCCGACCGCCAACAAGAAGAATGAAGTGAAGAAGACGACAAAGAGGGACTCTTCCTCCAACTTTGTTAAAGTCTTTCAAAGTTACAATGAATAAATCATTCTCCGATGCAGACCGGTACTGTTTTATAGTCGCCGTATTTAAAACGCGTCGCGGCTCTGACTCAACTCAACTCAGTAACTCGGCAGGAGCAATACGTCACGACGCTGGGCATCAGCAGATACGACTCAAACAGAGAACTTTCCGATACAGCGGACAGGAAAGGCTTTCTGAATGGACTTAGTCTGACTCCTTACAAAGGAGTGAGATCTCATTCAGAAAGGGACTTTACTCTCGGACAGGGGAGTTTACATGCAGCATTTTATTTCCAATCTATTCTGAATTAGGCTGTCCATGTAAACCCCCCTATTATTTAAGGTGGCATGGTTCTGGGTTCGGATCCAGTTCTGCCTTTAGGGCCCTTCAGTGTTGAATTTCCATGTTCTGCCTGCGTTTGCGTCGGTTCCTTTGGGTTTCCCACAGTCAAAGAGTCGATGCATAGATGAAATCCAACTGGTATGTAGTTGTGAATGGATGTTTGTCTCTATTTGTCGGGCCAGTGATGAACTGGCATCTTGTCCAGGATGTTACCTTCAGCTTGGTTGGGCTCCAGGCCTCCTGTGACCTTGAACAGGACGAGTGGTTAGAGAATAATCAATCAATCAATCAACATCATTTAACAAATATATATTACATTTTCAAACCTCTTGTTTTGTGTAGAAAATAATGGATGTTCTTTCTGAAGTGTGGAAAGTTTAACAACGTGAGTTTAAATGTATGAATCAGGAAAAATTGGGATTAAGACAGAAAAATATTTTGTTTTGTGCTGAAGCTAAGCTAAGCTAATAACCACACAGAAATGTAAGCCAAACAGAGTGTTATAGAATAAGAAAGTAAACAATGGTGATCTGATTTATAGCTCAGTGGGTTATGAACCTTTAACTTTAGGTCCAATTCCTATTTGATAGAGATCTATATACTGGTTTTGGCGAAGTTTGCTATATTAGCCTACTTCATAGGATACGTCTAGTTAGACAGGCTAAATATATCTATAGATCAGTTTTAACTCCATTAACGTCCACATGAGGAAACTCAGAACCCGGAACAGAGAGTGCGAGTAGATCGAGTGAGACCGATTAACCTGGATTATCCTGGATTAACCTGGATTAACTTTTCCAGCAGTTTCTGATTTTGTAGCTCTTCTGTGGGGATGGGCCATCACCTGCATCCGCACACACATCAAACCGCTTTCCGTCGCCCATGACCCTTTCACCGGTTCATGACGGACCCCAATAATGAATTCTCCCTCCTCAGGACTCGTCTCCTCTCTGTAAAGGACAAATTATTGTCTTGTAAACAACGAAGCATGATAATAAAGTAAATAAATAAAGTTTAAAAAAAAAAAACCTTATACCCCCACAGTACCTAGCGGACCTCCTCCATCCCTACAGTCCATACCGGAGTCTGTGTCCTCAGAAGTGGGTCTGCTCTCCAACCCAACACCAGACTGTCAAAGCCTCCACCCTCTGGAACCGAGGCCTAGAACCTCACCTAACTCTGCTACACCTCCCACCCATCGCTCCAATCATTACTTTCATCTCTTGTCTTTTTATTCTTATTGTCTTTCTTTTTATTTTTAATTTTGTTATTCTTTGTCTTTCTGTAAATTAAGTCCTTGGGTTTCTTGAAACGCAGTAGCTATATTTAATGTATTATAATTATTATTGTTATTATTATTATTATTAATAGTAAGTCCGGCTTTGGCCAGAATTCTAAAATATAGCTTTTTGAGTCTATTTAGTCAAGTAATGAGCTTTAAAGCTAATCTGAATGAAACAGCTGCTGATTTGCATAATATTTCAGAAGTTTGAAATGACACCAACAAACTCGTGACAAACCCTGAGAGAGAGAGAGAGAGAGAGAGAGAGAGAGAGAGAGAGAAACTCAGCGAAGGACTTGAAAATCCCGAAAATCCCCATTGTAATATAAACTACTCAGATTTTGTTTTATCGAGATTTTTTTTTCCTTTTCATTAAGTTTTAAATTTTTCTTTCTGTTCTGACACAGAAGCCAAGAAGTAAAGTCTTTTTCCAAGACTCCATCCGTTACTTTCAGGGCAGTTTGGCTCAGCGCTCGGGTAAAACTGAGCCTGTGTGCCATCTTTAAGTGAAAATGTGTGGGATTTTTTTTTCTGTTGAGGAACTTCTTGGAACTTTGCCTACAGAACCGCCCGAACGCTGTTCTGTTCTGGGACATCAAATTAAATTAGAGAAGAACCCATACTGAACAGCTGGCAAGATAAATATATATGTAAATATCAATCTCAATAAAGAAAATAAATGGGATATTTCTCTCTCTATGAACAAGTTTGATTAGAATTCATGAAATGTTTGCTGATTATTCAGTCGTTGCTTTTCCTGCTTCAACAAAACAGAAAATAAGCAAAGAAATATTTCATTTTCAGCACCAGCAGGTTCTGCCTCACACGCATCAATGTCTTTTTGTGTGTGGTAACGAAAACTAAACAGAAGATATCTTCTGTGCCACATTTGTATAATCAGGACATGTTCCCTGCGCCTTGACAAAATATTATTTTTCTCCACATGGGAGAATTAAATCACTTCCTTTATCTCAGACAATGAACTCAAATCTTGAATGATAGGAATGATTTATTTATTTTAAACTGCCGTGTGAGATTATCTGTAGTTTCCAGTGGAGGATGTTGTGCTCAGTGACAGAAGTAGAACAGAATAATGTAGAATATCTGACTATCAATGACTAATAATTAAATAATGGGTCATTTTCTGAATCTGAAATTAATTTACAAATTCATTTTTATAGATTAATCATATTATCAAATGAAATTAAATATAATTTAGTCATCATTCATTTATTAATACATTAACTAGAGAAAAATATTAATAATAATAATAATATTAATAATAATAATAATAATGATAATAATAATAATAAGTTAGTAAATATAATTATAATGAATATATAATACAATTTCAATGTATTATTTATTTTTCTATTGTAGTTAAAATCATTTAAAAAAATTTAATTGTTAGATCATAAGAAAATTATTTGAACACATTTGGAAATAATCTTAAAATTAGTTAATTATAAATCTGCAAAACCACATGGAAATTTGTGGAGTCACCAGCAACATATAAAAAATATGCTTCCTTTACTTTATTCATTTGTCGTCATCGATCAAGATTGTGAAGAAGGAACTTTTAGGTGGTCTGGTGTCGCAGCTGCAGGTTCCTCCGCGTCTGTTCCCAGGTATGACAGATAGTCGTCTTTCAGCGTCCTTTATTGGTTCTGCAGCGGAGACCCACCTCACCGGTATCACAGCCGTCATGTGTTTCAATCAGCTGCTTGTCCTGGGAGGTGCACCAACCACCCCAATCTGTGGTTCAGGGTTCTTTCTTTCGCGTCTCTTTAAAGGTTACTAGAAGCACCCAGGAATCTGGTTTCCTTCAGAGGTGGAATAGTTTCAGAGCGTTCTTGCCTGCACCTCTCCTTCATCTCCATTCACACAGACAGGAGGTTTTCCCTCCATTCAATAAAAACGACATCACCTCCTTGTTGTGACATTTAGCGTTGGGCTAAGCACCGACCTTTCAGATTGTTCATTTCCTGCTGATACGACCTCTTATCACTCTTCATAATCTGTTGGACAAGAATGGTATGAGCACATTTGCATGGGATCCCGATGCATCTCGGTGGTCGTTCACTCTTGTACTCAGTAATGTGTCTTGCTGTCCACTTGTGATCCGATCACCCAAAACACATTAAAAACCAAGTCTAAAACGGCGTCTGAAGCGCCCGTAAGTGTGATTGGACGATACAGTGGCTGCTGCTGTTGTCAGTGTCTCCATGCGATGAACCTGTAAAAACGTGAACTCCACCTCTTGCTAAACATCTGGAGATATGAGACTCAAGCAGCTTGTGGCCCGTAAAACAAACCAGTGGTTACAGGAAACAAATGGACGAGTGTTTTACCAGCATGTGTCCATTGTGCTTCTGACAGATCGTGTCGAACTAAACTATGCAAACAAGACAAACCAAACCTCCTGCTCTCTGGTGGACATGGAGGCCTGGCTGCACAAACACCTCTGTAGCCCCGTCCTTCTACAGGGTGACGGTCTTACTGAGGGCAATTCGACGTGCTGTCAGTTTCATTAAACCAATTCAGTCACGTCGCCAGTGGCTGAGGCTTCGACCATAAATCATTTAAGTGTGACAACATTTACGTGTATGGACGAAACACATTGCAATTCAATGCCAATTCTATGGTATGTCATTTCGGAGATGGAGACATTTAGATATTGTTTTTTTATTCAATCTTACGTATTACTTTTGGCAATTTTTTACAGACATTAACAAGTTATTTTGGATACATTCAATGTCACAGTATGTACGTTTATTGACTATATAATAGATAAGATAATAGACTTAATAAAAAAAGTCTGAAAATCAGTTAATAGGGGATTATTTAAGACTGATAAATATCATAAATAGACAATCCTAACACACCGAATGTGAGGTTGAATCAAATATGTATGAAAAATAAATCACTCTGTATTGCTGAAATTGAGAGACTCACAAGAGTTGTTTTTAAATTGTGTATATTATGGTTTATACATCCAGTATTTTTCAAAAACCCTTTATTATTATTTTTTTTTATATAGTGATTTATTTATTTTTTTTAATCTTTATTGTCCTGTTCACACTTTGTTATGTCTCGTATACCACGGAACTGTTCGGTTCATAATAAAGTTGACTTTGTTGACTTAGATACAATACTGCTTCTATCCCATCTATAACTTGTGTCTACTCTTAGGTCCTCATCTTTTCTGGCTCCATATCATAACCCCCCTTAAATAGAAGGACTTTGGATGTGGACTAATCTATAAAAAAAAATCACGACAAGACAGAACACAGAGGGCCTGATTTACGAAGATCCCAAATTTGGGATCTTCGTAAATCGTAAAAGGCTCTGCCCAATTTGAAGCAGAGCCTCAAAATGGGCCAGATTATGAAAACATTGATAGTGAGTTGCTGCAGCAGCAAAAAATCCGTCTGCAGCTCTTGAAGATGGATTCATCCATTGCGTTGGAGATGAGATCCTCCATGTTCTGTGCGGGACACTCAGGCCATTGGAGCGCACACCATATAGCTGGTCAGCCACAGAGGACCACCAGGCAGCTGATCATCACTGAATCCGGTCTGACGATGGCAATCAGTGTCCTGGCAACAGGGATGGAATATGGGGTAAAGGCAGTGGTGGGGTCTCCACCAAGCTGGAGTCCAAGCTGCCCACAACGGAGCAGCCGTGGAATGGACTGGTATTAGAGCGCATAGCCACACATGTGGCCAGTGGTTCTTCTCCTCCACCACGTCCGTTGCATAATCCTGTAACCCGTGATTTTTGGCAACATACAGCAGACAACTATAATCCGAGCCCCTTTTACTCAACGATTAGCAATCACAAGCACTTAAGGCTTAGGAAATCACATGGCGTGTGATAAATGAGTCTATTTCCATCGACTCCTCCCAGTATTTTGCGTGCTTGGGTGGAAACGCCAGACATGTCACTCTTTTGTATCCACTTTTCTATTTTTCTTTTTTTTTTAATCAGTTGTAAGTTTATTTAATGGATCGTGAAACATTTTGTGAATTTCTTTCTGTGAAAAGTGCGATACTGAATAAATGTATAATTATTATTATAAGTTAAAACCTACCTCTGGGGAAAATGTCATACAAATAAATCTTAACAAAACGGACAAACCAAGATAAAAAAATCTCCTTAGCAGAAGTTATAATATTAACAAGAACTACTATGGAACACAGTTTTTTGTAAATGCAAACTTTTCACTGATAAACAAGCTAAATTAATATGATAAATATGAAAATATTGGAGAATGTGAGAAAATAAAATTAAAGCCTCCTTGTGGGAGGCATGTGATGATGGACCGAAGATGAACTTCATCAGTGATGGAGTGCCCACAGACTGAATCATGTTTTCACCACAGACCCAGAATAAAATTGGTGGTTATTACATTTTGGATCAGTACAGTTCCTTCAGGCACACCGAATAAAGGTTCTCAACATTTGTTTCGGGCTGCTTTTGTGATTTGAGGCCGCTGTCATGACTCCCTCGTTAACTGCAACACATAAATCCATAAAGTCCACAGTGTGTGACGGGCCACTAACAAAGCCCACCAGGCAGAGAGTCCACATCCCAGAAGAACCACAGTTTGACGAAGATGCTGTGTGTCAAAACTAGAGCAGCTTCCTGGCTCCATTACGCTGACAGATGTAATCCTAGAGGAACAGTTCAGCTGCTCATATGTATCCGATGGCACTGATCCAGGTTCAGGGTCCCGGGTGCGGTAAACTGTCAAAAAAAAAGGAATTTTTGTCTCCAGGTTGCATCTTATTCAACATATTTTCTCCAACACACATTTCACTGTGGCAATATTTCTCTTTAAAATGCATTAATGTCCTTTTTTTTTTTACAGTAAACAATAGAATAGCGAGGAATAGAACTTAATTGTCTTTGTTGCAGATCAATGAAAGGCAGTTTTTCAATTAGGAGAATGTTAGAGTAAAATATAAGCAAGTGCTTCTGTGCATCATACAGGTACGATCGACTGTTATTAAACCAACAACATTTAGCTGCAGGACTTATTCTGTACAAATGCAAATGTAGAACATACTCACAGAATAATACTCACTTAATGCTGTAGTCATCTATATAATACAAAGATGGTAGGAGCCGTATAGATCAATTAAACACATCTCACTTAAGCTGATGCCTGCAAGACAGCGTTCAGGTGAGACAAACCCATTTATTCCGCAGGTACAGCTATAGATGGCAGCTGCTCCACCCACAGCGTGTGAACCTGCCGCCGGCGGCTGCAACAGACATCCAAACGTTTACTTTTCAACATTAATGTTCGGCTTTACGTCACGGTATATTTAGAAATAATGTCATGTTAATAAAAAAACAATTACATTCAGCCGGCGGGATAATGCATCATTTTATAATACATCCACTAGTATACAGCACAAACACCACAGATATTACAAATCCCAGAATGCATTGTGATGTGTACAACAGATATGAGGAGCAACCGCCTACTTCTGCGGCTAAATCAGCCCAGGCCGTTTACCAAGGATCATTTAAAGTTCCATTCTGTTGATACTGATAATTAAAACACGATTGATTTTAAATGTAATTTGTAACTTGAAGAAAAACATAGTTTTATTGATGCCTTTGAATAAAAACCTTTCATTGGAAATTATTCCGTGAAATATTGCGGTCAGAGAGGGAGACAGAAAAAAGGACCTATGCTGATCTATTTTGAGTTGGATCTGTAATTTGAGTGTTTTCTATTCCGTTGGTTTGATCAGAATTCTATAAAATGTGTTGATAAATTAAGAATAAAATTGTCATAGAACCTTATATTAAAAATGGCCAATTGGAGTCTTGTTCGGCCTGGATGTGGTCTCCACCTTTAATTTTGCCCCCTTTTGTGATTGAGTTCGACACCCCTGACCCAAAGCAACCTGAAAAGAACCGATCCGGTGCCAAAGGTACCGCCTGGATGCTGCTAGACTCTGCATTCCATTTACTTTGTAAATATTAAACATTCTAATTGCGCAATTACTCTTTTCAATTATGGAAAAATACAAACCACAAAGTGGCTCAGCAGATTCATGATCACAAATAACTCTACAAATTAAAACAAATGTGGGGGCGCATTTGGATGCAGCACATAACCCAAACTGGAAACACATCAGCGCCAGCCCTTAGGAGCAAAACGCAGTTCCTTCTTTCCTCACAGCCGTTTGAGAAAAAAGTGTCCTCACTCAACTAATAAAGCTAACAGCTGTGGTGACGGAGAAACATAAGCTCACTTAAACTCGCCCAATCACCCCCATGTGGAACATTTCCGGGGGAAAAATGCTGATGTGCCACATTGTTGGGGAAACTTTGTCGCTACATGGGTGTTGTTGCTGAGATGCTGGAGATCACGGCGAGAGCGGCTGTACGGTAAACGTCCTTGATTATGTAAATCTATCACACGCCCCAGCCTCCACAGCACAGCACCGTTTGTCTCCCAAGATGCCCTCATTGTGGTGTGCTTGTTGCCAAGGTAACGGCTGTTTTCACAATGCGAATGTGTAGGACGCCGATGCAACGTCAGAATTTGGCTGAATATAGATATAACACAGGCTTTGACTTTTTTTCTTGCACGTTGCAACAGACATTTAAAAAAGATTGATTTGACAGTAAAGGCTCCCGTTACTGTGAGAGCAGCAGCATCAGCAGCGTCAGCAGCGTCAGCAGCGTCAGCCGCACCGGGAAGGATTTTCTTTCAAAAAGGACCCAAAAAAAAAAGGCTGCTCTGATGGAGGAGGGTGCGCTGTAAATAATGGATAGGGATCGCGATGAGACTATGGGCTGTGTGTGTTCGGTCAGTCTGAGCCTCGGGAAAAAAATCGCACCTTTCCTGAAATGCTGATGTTGCATGAGCTCCAATGGATCGTTAGATTCTGCTCGCACATGTAGAAGGAACCGGACAATAAATACGGCAGTGCAGGTTTTTGGTTTGGGACTTTTTCACTGTCGCATTGAAGGTTTTCACAAATCACCAGGACTGAAGATAACGGCCTACTAGACACATCAGTGATTAGTGGCCTCACACCAAAGCCGTGGTATAGTGCGTGTTTAAATAGTTTCATCCCCAAAAGTTGGGGATATTATGGAATGGCCATCGCCAGCGCCGCATCCATTTCCACAGCAGATGCTTCGTGTCAATACATTACAAAAAAACCCAGTTTTTTTTCTTGTAAAAACGCTCCCCCTAGTGAGTGAACTATGAACTATTAGACTGAAAAAGGAAATATGAGAGGCAGATCTCCTCAAGTTGATTCACATGAACAACATCTGGAGTAAATCGGCCCAACGGTAAGACAGATATGTCCGAGAAACTGTGTTTTTTGTAAAAAGCTCCTTCTAATGAGTTAAATGTGGGCTTTTAGAGCAAAGTTTAATACACACATCTCTGTTAGTCCATCATATGCATAAATATTTTTCCTTAATCGGGCAATTGATAGGAAGTTATGTCTGTAAAAAAGTATTTTTGTGAAAAAACTATGAACTATTAGTGTAAAATATGACGTATACAATATGGATCTACTTCAGTTAAGGGATATTTACCAAATTTGGACTAAATCATACCAAGAGTTGAGATATTATGGCCTGAAAACTTTTGGAGTTAAATCTAGATATCTAGAAATCAATCCAGAATTTCCTCGTGGTAAAAAGAAATATCGGCGAAGGTGGACGCGATGAAAATTCTATAATATCTTCGAATCTTTGCTGAAATAATTGTAGTGCATTTATATGAGGAATTGTGTCTACATGGTATCTGTCAAACTAATGCGTACACATCGAAACGCCAAGCTTAAACACTGCCAATATGTGCCATTCACTCCCTGGAATCATACGTACAACCGTTCTTTCCACCAGTTGGCTCCATTATCAAACATGACAGCTGCTGCTTTGTATTCAGTGGGAAGTCACAGCTATATCTGAGAACCCAACGTGTCTGGCTTCATCTCACAGCCAACTCCGCTCAGCTTGTCCTCCACTTCCATATCAGCAACTTTCAGAGGTCTGGTCGTGTGACGTTTGGAGAATCTCGAAGCTGATAGGATTTCACATCGCAGCGTCACACGAACGCTTATCAGCAAATTATGAATGATGTGAATACAGCCAAATTGTAACTTCAGCAGCACTCGGCACGATTGTGCCTCCCCATACGGCTGCACAACGACTATGAATGTAATCACGCAAAAATTGTGCATCATGTTCAATGTGACGACTAAACATATAATTATTATTAACCCCTAGGGGTATTCAAGCCACTTCTGAGAAAATACGACTTATTTACTGAATCCCCATCAGAATAAAAAACAAATAGGTATTAATGGGACTCAGGCAGATCTGAAAGATCTGAGCTACATCAATGTATGTATGTGTGAGTAAATGTTTCTGGGATGTTGCACAAGCATCTGTGTGTTAGACAACACAGATACAAGAAGAACCAAAAGGATGAAGATTCTTAAAAACACTCACACGACATCGAACATCCTCATCTATAACTGGTTGGCCGTGGTTCTTCTGAGTGGAACTTAACCCAATCAGAAGGTGTCCGCTTTATCTGGTTGTTTTATGCATTAGCGCTCGCAGGCTGCGGCTTGGATCGTGTTATGTTAACACTTTTAGGTGACACGTTCCTGAATGCAGTGGAGCGTGAACTCAATCTTTTGTCGTTTGAAGCACCAGCGTTGTAGCTACATTTGCATAAACCATGGATCTGCCCCGGGCCTTTTTTTCTAACCTGAATGATGTGGTCGTTTGCACAGCCGTAGCTTTTGTCAGGGTCTGATGGAAAGTTCTTCCATATAAGTCCAGCAATAACATGGGAAAACTGCAGGATCACTTCTCTGGACCATTGAATGTTTTGGCTTCTGGCAAACCACGACCCGATGAATTTTTCATCGGGTATCGCGGCTCCTCGCGTTTTTTCTTGGACTTGTTTATAGAATTCATTATTTCTAGCGCTGTAACTGAATTTTTTAGGGTTTGCATGAAAAACAAACTTTCTACTGTGTATCTAGATCACATGTGTCAAACTCAAGGCCCGCTGGCCAAATGTGGCCCGCCACGTCATTTTATCTGGCCCGCGAGAACCTGATAGGTGCATGATTGTCTTAACATTAGTTTTTGCTGTTCTCATTCCCAACTCGTAAAATACCGACGATTTGTCACTCCCCTAGGCGCCTGATACTGACGCAAAAGGGACCCTTCCACGTCTGTATGAAACGCTCTGGGTTCGCAATTGACGCTCAGAGCAGAGGCTACTCCGATATTAAACCGATCACGGCGATATATGACGCTGTGAGCATCGATCAATCAAATCAATAAATAATAATAAATCAATGTAATTGGCAGAGGGTGCTCGGTTCTCCAATCAGATTGAAGCTCACAGCGTCATATATCGCCGTGATCGGGTTATTATTGGAGTGATTGGACGGCTGTAGCTTCTGCTCTGAGCGTCTCTTACCGCCACGGACGGGTTTACATTGGAGTCAATTGAAAACCCAGAACGTTTCGAGGATTATGGGTAGTGTAGGCCTTTCCGCTATTCAAAACATACGGATAAAACTTTGTTTCTCAGAATCGAAGGAGAAAAAAATCATACTGAGCGCCACATAAACTACATCTCCCACAACGCACACAATGCATTTCGATTGTTACCCGCCAAGGTGATCGCGGTATGTTATGAGGCGGTGTCAGTCGTGGGAGAGTACAATCTACGTCGGCATTTTGACACCAAACACAGAGCTAAGTATGGTAAATTCAGCCTCCAAGAAAAACAAAGAATTGCAGCAGAATTAAAAGGCAAACTGCAGTCGCAGCAGAATGTGCTCACAAACGCTACAGCCCAAAATGATGCAGCAGTGAAAGCAAGTTCTATTGTGTCTGAAGAAATTGCCCGAGCTTCAAAGTCTTTTTCAGAGGGTGCATTTTTGAAGCAGTGCATGCTAAAGGTGTGTGAGCAGGTGTGTCCCGACCAGAGACAGATTTTTCAAAATGTCAGTTTGTCAAGGAACACCATCAGGGACCGAGTTAAGGAATTAGCAGGAAATTTAGCGACACAGCTGGCCGAAGAGACACGCTCTAGCTTTTTCTTGAGAGAAGAAATTGCTCTTTTCATGCAGAGCAAAGGAAAACCCTTGTCTGAACTATCAGATCCAAACCGGCTGTGTGACTTTGCTATGTCATGTGACATAACCCAGCATCTGGCTCAGCTGAATCAGAAACTGCAGGGACGTGAAGAAGTCATCACACAGATGTCCGACATGATCACAGCTTTCCAGCGTAAACTCGACCTCTGCAAGTGTCAGGTGGAGCAGGACGATCTCGCCCACTTTCCTGTTTGTCAGATCAGCCTCAGTTCCCGGTCCTTTTTCATCTCCTCGGTTGACTACCAAACTGAACCGGTTAATAAATGACTTTGATCGGCGCTTCTCTGACTTTAAAGCGCAGCACTCTGGTTTCGACATCTTTGCCAATCCTTTCACCGCCGACGTCTGCAGTGCCCCCCATAATCTTCAGATGGAGTTAATTGAGCTTCAAACCGGTAGTGGCCTGAGAGCAAAGTTCCAGGATGCTGCGATCGAGGACTTTAACCGTCTACTGGCCCCTGGTTTGATGCCACAGATCCGACTTCATGCTGCTTGTGTTCTGTCCATGTTTGGGAGCAACTATCTGTGCGAACGGATGTTTTCAATAATGAATTTAAACAAGACCAATCACAGATCACGCTTTTCCCGATGACAACCTCCACCATGTTTTGCGGACTGCCTCAACACAAGACCTAAAACCGGACACTGACACTCTGGCCAGGGGAAACCGGTGTCAGACATCCGTCCAGAAAACATAGGTAAGCATTTTTAAAAACCTGAATTAAAATAGAATGCATTTAAACCAAGACTAAGAACGGTAGAATATGTGTACAATTTAATGATTGTGCTTGCATTTTGTTTTGTGTTTGTTCTTTCCAGAACGTGATCCATGAATGAGGACGTGTGTGAGACGGTGTCTCAGGGTGAAGACGGATCTACTTGATGTGTTCAGGGACAGGCAGCATTGCCTCATTGTTGTTGTTCTTATTGTAAAATGCTACTTCTGTAATACATGTTGGTTGTGCCATAGTTCTGCCCCCTGCCCCGAAAGGACTTAAACTACCTCCTCGTAAAGGAATAAAACTTCATTCGGAGAGGGGTGTTCACATGCAGCATTTTCTTTCTGATTAGGCGTCTTTTTTCCGAATCTATTGGTAATTAGGCTTTTCCCCACAAATACACCTACTGATCCCTTATGCCAGCTGTTGGTACTTTTGACCCCTGTCCTAACTTAAGATGTTTTCACTTATTCCTAGTTCCCGGTATCCATCTCAGATGAAAAACTCTAACCAAGGACCGAACAACATCTACTGCAGACCTGGAACCAAATCAACAAGGAGGTCCAACGATTGACTGAATAATTCAGCTCAATCAAGCCGGTTTTAAACATTCATCGGTGAGAAGGAGTTCCTCCCTGGAGACACATGGATGTTGAGGAGTCGCTCTAATTGCTAACTCTTGTCCAGTAGAAGTCTTTAATTAATTAATTAACCTGAGTGGAGAGTGCTGGAGCTTCATCGGAGCTCGGATTGTCGACCCCTACAGAGTGAGGAGATAAGTGTTGCCCCTATGGCCTACACACTCTCTGAGCCCGTTAAAATTGCATGGAGGGATTCTGCCTTTGACTGCATTAAGGTGCATAAACCCGGTCGGTGCTGATCTTTGAATCATTTCAAAAGTATTAACGTGCGTCAGCTCACCGAGTCTCATTATGGGACATGTGCTACGAACGGTGAGAGGTGAACCTGAGGTCCTGTCCCCCATTATGTTTGCCCACTTGTATACACTAAATGATAGGATATTCTTTCAAAGCTTGCTTTTCTATAAAGACACAGATCTGTTTCAGTGGATAAATGAAATGAATAATGCAGAGCATCTTTATTTTTGGTTATGACACGATCACAAGAACAAAGTATTTTAGGCCTTTCCTCACAAGTATGATCAATTCAGAAAGAACAAAGGTTAATAAAGCCCTTAAAAATAACATTGAGTATAAACTACAGCAGCGACAGGTTGTCGTTCAGGAGCTGAACCTGGAACAGAAATAAACCTACCTGAGAAAATAACCTTTTTTACATTTAAATATCACAACAGTGTGACGCAGATCCGTCTCAATGACAGCTTTCTCATAGGAAGCAAGAGATTCCACAAGCAAAAGATGCATAATGTTTAACATAGGTGGCGCTAAACACACCCACTGTGATCAGTAACAGACCGAGATACATTTGTTACGGCTATTAGTATAAGATTGGTGGATTCATTCACTTAATAAACTCCTCCCTCACAGATCAGACAGGGCAGTGGGTAACCTTTTTCTCCACATTGAGGACACGTCTTTACGCCACCTTTCTTTATTTACTCTCAACAAACAATGCAAAGCTTCTCTACTGTGTAATTTTAAATAACGTGCTGGCATTCAGCAAGCTAAGGGAGCATGACGAATAACGTAACAGCCTCTCTCAAACTGCCTCCTGGAACTTATTCCAGGCCCTCAGCACGCAGCAGCTAAAACTGGTTTATCCCAGTTCAGTACGAAGTTTGATGGAGATTTGAACGCCGTTAATAATCAGCGATGTGAGACAGCTGGGTAGCTTCTGTAAAACAGCTTTGTCAGCATAAATAAGCAGGTGTTGCATTCTCCGTAAATAAGGGTGACAAAAATCTACAACCTGGTGAAGGTTACTGTTCTAAAAATGGCACCCAGTGATAAAACAAAGTGTGGAGTGGTTTCAATGCCACTATAATCAAATACTGGCAAGAAAGCGGATTGACCCAACTGCCTTCTAGCATCTGCTGAAAATAAGCATCTGTTTCTAAAAAAGAACCCAAGACTCATCCTTAGCGTTTTAGCTAGCTCATCAAAATGAGGTTTAAACCGGAGGTTTTCATCAATAGCTGATCGACAGAGGAGGACGCTCTTTCAACTTTAGTACCATCTAGAGTGCAAACATTATTGTCAGTTCCCTCCAAGGAGCAAGATCGAATAAGTGTGAGTTTGTTTTGAGGCTGAAATTTTTTTTTACATAGAAACTGCAGTGAAGAATTCTGATTGGATGAAACCTCCATCCTCTAAAGGCCTTCCTGACGTTGGGCTACTTCCCCAATCTGAAAGAGTTGATTTTTCTTTTTCTCTCACTGTTGAGTCTCACTGTTTTTAGCAGCTTTTTCAATCCTCCACACAAAACACGACGCCAAAACACACCATCATCCTATCCAAGCGTCTTTCCTGCTTTTTCTGTTTATTAGTTTGGCTCTGTTGTGACCTCTGCTGCTGGCCCAGAGGCACAAAGATAGCTTTGGAAGGAGGCATGAAAGACTTTCTAATGCTAGTTTCCTCAATGTCACCAAACCCTAATCATTTACCCAAAGCCACTGGATGCACTAGAAAAACGATGATTTTGAAACTGTTTATTTCGACATCTTGAAACATGAATTAACTTTTTTTTCATGCTACAGTTAAATGCCTCTCCTTAGTAATGATCGATAGGGAGCATTCTCTGATTATTTAAAAAGGTTATATGTCTTAGAAAAACCTTTAACACCAAAAAATTTACGATGCATATAAATAGAAAAATAGTAAATCAATCCATTACCATGCATCTGAAGCAGCATCTGCATCCTGGACTTAGCTGAAGGTTGAAGATTTGCAGATGCAGGAATCTATCGAGCGTTATTACGAGAATATGTCAGAAGAATGAACTATTTTTCTAATTACTGAACTGTGTAGGAAGCACTGAATAAAATATAAAAGGACCACAGGAGTATCGTAGTGGAGAATAATTACCGGGAAATGAAGGCAGAATGTAATTCCTTGTTCAGTCTTAGTGGTTTGATTTTATGCAGAAGGTTTGGGAAAAAGATACATTTTTCATGTTGCGCTCACGTCTTACATTACAAAATTACATCAGCATCTCCATTACTGATAGGGCTTAGGTGGTTGTTTACCAAATGATTAAGATTAAATAAGATAAAATAAGATAAAATAAGATGACATAACAATCATATATATATATATATATTTGTTTTTTTGTAATATAAACAAGTTAACAAACAAACAACCAAAAAATGAATAGCCTCTGAGGTGACCTATCAACAAACACACACCCAATAATCTGGATACAGCCACATTTTTGTTTTTTATCCAAATTATTCTTGGCAACAGAAAAAACATATAATGCATGTAATCATAAAGTCTATTTATAGTAATTGCTGACTATTTTTTGATATGTACAGCATGTCACTGCGACAGGAGGACCACTCTGAGAACAAAAACAGGGAATCAGGGTGCAAACACTTAGTGTTAACAACTGTATTCAAATATGAAAAGAAATAAGAAACATAAACTACATGTGCATTCCATTTAAAATAAATGGAATGAATAATGAATTCATGTGAGAATACAGGAGGATTTTATAATAATATAAGGATAACGCATTCCAGGGGCGGATATCCCGGGGGGACGGGGAGGATTATTTTTGTCATGCAAAATGCTGCACCTGTTCCCCCTGAGCCTGCAGGGTGGAGTCCATCCCTCACAGTATCAGCAGCAGTAGGCAGGTAATTGTTGCACCTTTACCCACCTGTCCCCTCTCTTATTTACAATGTGTTAAACTCAGGAGAGCATTTCAGTTTTATAAAAATTAGAATTTTTGAGAGTCACACAGACCTCCAAATGTTAGCCAACGGTACCCTGACTGCTGTTAAGTACCAAAATGAAATCCTCAAGCCCACTATCAGATCTGGGTTCTTCATGGTCCAGTCGGATGCCCAGCCTCATGTCTCAATAGTGTGTAGGCAGGTCCTGGATGATGAAGGTATTGATGCCATTGACTGGTCCTCACGTTCCCCAGACCTGAATCCACTTGAGAACCTCTGAGATGAAAAAAAATTGTATTGTCCAAATGTAATGTCTTTCCAAAAACTTAGGGAAAAAAAAATAATTTTCCTCCTGAAGTTCTTGTGATAGTTTTCATCCTCATAGTCTACCATGAATGAGGTTTTTTGATGGGCAGCCTGCCAGTGAATGTCCCGCCCAGCATATATGACGGTCAGTCTGCCTCCTGCCTCCTACTTAAGGATACACAACGGCATGGATACATGGGCATTATAAATACACATTTATATGCATCAGCCTCGGGTCAATCAATTTTATTCTATTCTTTTAAGTTCTCTCTCTATTTCCTCTATCTTTATGGGTGGCTGTATTTCTTTATATTTGGTCTGTTGTTTGTCCTCCGTTGAAGGAGATGGGATGGAACAAGGACACTATTATTCCAATATTGTTGGGAAAATGCGATATGTTCCATTTTGCTTGCATGTTGATTCATTTTCTTCAATAACATGTTTTTGAAAAAGTTCCTGAAGCTGAATAACAGAAAAAAAAACTGCCATTTGTGAAACACTGTTTTCTTTCTGAAGAGAGATTCTGAATTCTAAGGGAAATGTTTCATGGTCAGATAGTCCTATTATTAAACTGAAACTATTGTGGGATTATTGCTTTTACTTGCTGTGACAAGTAAGAGTGGCTTTGTCCAAATTATTTTCTCTCCAGTGGAGCTTATCCTGATTTACTGTTGATTATCCTGTGATGTAAAAGGAAATTAAAAAAAAGGCCTCTGCTGTTTTTGTTTACAGTAATTTGCATGATATTTAAATGTTACTATTGGGCATGGGAACTGACAAAAAACAAATGCATTATTGAATGTCAACACCAAAGCTTCACCACCCTGACTTCAAACGTTAACGCGTACCGGAGCAACGAGGGGAAAGAGTTGGTTAGTTAGTCTGTGGGTCTGTGCAAACATGAGTGCTGGTTTATGTAACCGTGCTGACTAACCTGAATAAAACCTGATAGTCATTAAACCGACAGAAAAGCGATGAAGAGTCCTCCCTCCGTCCCTTCCCCCTCCTAAAAAAACATTTACACCACAATCATCACCTCCGCTTTGCGGGTCTGCCTACCGTCAAATCATCAACCCACTCAGCACCTCCTTACACTTTTGACCCGGCTGACGTCAGCGGTTTCCATGGCAGCATACGATCGATTTTTATGCAACCCAAAATGAATGTCGGGGAACCTAATGATCACCCTCACGATCGTGACCCACGTCGCCATCATCCTCCTCTCTTGTTTTGTGCGTGGGCCTCGGAAGACACTCATCCTGTGTTGTTTCTGAGAGGCCACTTTATTACGTGGAGCGTTCTTCCAGCCTCTCGGGGGGGGGGCTGAAAAAACACCACTAAAAGCTGATGCTGGAGAGAAAATCTCCAGCCCCTGATTACGCCTCTCTTTGAGGAAGGTCGTGAATAGAAGAATTTGGATGGGTCCGTCAAAACAAGGGATCGTTCTTACATGACATGTCCACTGAAGGATAAAACTCATTTATTGTTGATGATCAATACAGACAAAACGGTAATTTATTGGAATAATGCCTAAAAAAAACCTTTTATTTTCTCGGTAGGTTTCATTTCTTTGTTATGGAACTGATTTTGTGTTAAATATCGTTCGGGGATAATCTTTTTCCGTGTATTTTAAAAGTTTATGCACTGAGTCCGAAAAGCGGACCAGATGCCATCTTTTCTAGTGTTCGGTACTGAAACTGGAACCACTTTCATGTCTGTGTGTTAAATCCAGATGAGCTGCTGGACTAAAGGATTTAAAATGTGCAGACAGACTCATCAAAAGTACATGATAAAGATGAGTAATATTTGTTTCATCTGTATGAAAGAAAAGTACAAACAACACTTCTTCTGCGATGTTTCATATTTAACCACAGATATCTGCAGCGACTTCAAGGTCTTGACGGTGTGGTAGCCTGGCAACCAGCCGAGATGCAGCACAGAGGTAAAGACTGGATGGAGAACATGTCATGTGACCTGAAATTTGAATACACCTAAACCCACACACAGTAGATTTCTGTTTACCTGTGATGATCTGGTTGACTTGTCCAGCGTATATCCCGCCTCAGTCCGGTGTGAGCTGGGATAGGCTCAAACCCCTTTATGACCAGATAAATGGGGAGGGTTGCATCAGGAAGGCCATCCACCGTAAAACCATATACGGAACACAAAACCGATTTCTGTACCGGATCGGTTGGGGAGAGGCTTAAAAAATACCATCACTGGTACATTTAGTCAGTGGGATACCGACCAACTGATGGAATCAGGTGATCTGCTGAAAGTAAATATATACATATATATATATATATATATGTACACATACATATTTATTTATTTATTTAAATATTTATTTGCTGCGGACTTCCTCGGCAACAAGGGTATATCCCAAAAAAGCCCCCAAACACTTGCATTTTACAAGCAATCCCTCTGATTGAATTCCTCAAATTAAATGTGAAGTAATGTCCCAAAAAACATTGTTTTTATAAAAAAAAAGAAGAAGCTAAAACTAGATTAATGGACAGAATCATTCTAAAAACGATGATGAGATGATAAACTGATGAAGGTGAGTCACAGCTGACACCAAACCCAGAGATGTAGATATTTAAAACTGAGCGTGTGTAGAAGGTGAGAAGGATTGGGTGGTATGAGCCGAGTGCAGAAGAGAATAGTCCTCCTGACTGAACTTTGGCTGTAGCTTTATTACCGTCAAGTTTCTAGAAATTGTCATTTAGGTTCACAGCTGCTACCCCTTCCAATAAATTAGCAACATTGATCATTTAGTAGAATCTGAACTCAATTAGCTTGTCTGCAGGTATCGGGTTAGCCAGGCTAGCTGTTTACTTTTCATTTAAAGCTAATCTAATCCGATCATCTGAGTGAAAGTACTTGTTTACTGAAATGCTTAAGTTTTCTTTCACCTCAAATGCATCCATAATCCCAGATTTCTCTCTAAATTTAAAACCTTTGCATAGAACAATGACGGAATGAACACTTGATTCAAATAGTAAGAAAATAGGCGGTGGTGTTCATGCGGACCACCCCCGGTGTTTTAAATTGCTGCCGCTTTATCAAAGAATGTTTTATTTCTGTCAGGAGGATTTGGATGCAGATGAATCCATTGTTCTTTCAGTTCACGCATAGAACAATAGGTTCTCCGTCTGGCACGGTTACCGGTTTTAAACATAAACCTGGAATGAATAGACACTGGGCCCAAACACCGGTTTGATGAATCCTGCCATTTTGAATCTTGGATTAAGGACACAGTTGAAAATGTCTCCAAAACATTTCAGTGAATGGAGTGTATCCAGAGTCCATGTTTTCAGCAGATGCACCATCCAAGCGGTTCAAAATACACTAATCTATTAACCAAACACCGAATTGGCAGGTTCCAAAACAATGAGTCATGTGATCTGTTTATGCCTCCTTGTAATTCTTCTCCTCCAGCATGAATTGTCTTCTTTGAGACAATAGATGCTGTTTTGAGTTTACGCTGCTGTGCATGTTTTATAGGCAAGAGCTGCACAGGAGACTTCATTCGTTCATTTATCAATCATTTCCTCATTCATCTGTGTTTTCGACTGCCTGCCATAACTATGGCAACAAACGGCAAAGCCTTGAGAAGAGAATGTTTTCTATTGTTTTCTTACAGCAGATATCCAGCGTTGTGGTCTGTCCTCCCAGTCAATGGATGCAGAGCCTCTCATCTCTGTGAGAGAATCCTACGATCTGCCCACAAGCAGTCGTCAACTACAACCCACCTCTTACCAGCTGCTTGTAATGCAGACACTGTGTGGGGGTGCAGCGAGCAGCAGGTTAACTCAGGAGGCCAAATTCACATTTCAGCTTGGCTTCCACCCGCGGTTGCATCTCATCTCGTCTCCCTTATGCTTCCTCCCCAGCTGCTGTGAGGGCATCACCTGCTGACCCACCGGTCCAGCCGATTCAATGCAAGTAATTCACTTTTTAATGTGTCCAGACCTCATTGACTTATGTACGCCAATCAGCCATAACATTAAAACCACCTCATTGTGTAGGAACCCTTTCTGCCGCCAAAACAGCTTTTTGATATATTATTTATATATAATAATAAATTATTTATCTGTCGCTCGCTGTTGTTGTTTTTTTTATTACGGAGCACCTGAAGTCCCTCAAGAATTTTTTTTTAAATCTTGTGCACACACAAGATAATAAGTTGTTATTTATAATTGTCTGCTTGTTGTCTTTCAGTATGCACAGCCAACGATTCCTGCTGATGACGATCCCATACCTAACAGCAAACACTGTTGGAATATGATTCTCTAACCAATTGTTTTTCTGTTTACGGCGTAAGCACATGCTTATGTTTCTCTTTTCTGCTAAGGGCTCTTATTTTGAAGGATCACAGTGGAGGTAATGTTGGTCGGCATTGTGCGTGTGTTCTGTCCTGATGAAGTTATGTGTTTCTTAAACCATTTCACGGCATTTTGAAGTGACAATAAAACTTTGTAAGCCTGGGTCAGTTCATTATATGTTATAAGGTTGGTTTGTCCATCAAGAGACGCTTTTAGATTAACTATAAATCGTTGCAAACATATTAATTAGTTGTGCGCACCAGATCTTTTTTTTTTTCTCAAGGGACTGCAGGGGCTCAGTAGTTCCTCTTTTTTCATGAAACTTCTTCTCTAATTGATATTTTACCTTCCCTTATTTGCTCTTAACCTTGTTGATTTTTCTTTCTTGTTTTTTTTCTACCTCTTATGTGCAACAAGCGTAAGTCGTGTGGTTGTGTTTGTGCGTCTGTGCGTGGGTGTGTAAAATATGCACATTTCTTTTCATTTTTTGCTGGTATTTTTCTACTCTTACCGCAACTGGGGGTGGCAATAGTTTTTCTGCATCAAGAATTCCAATGTACCGGTACCATCTGTACTCGTGCAACCGATAGGGGAGAAAGTAGGGACTTTAAAAGTTGTCTCGATGACAGGTTAAGGTAAAGAGCTTGCTGATATGATGAGAGACGGAAGGAAGAGTCTGTATATTGTGGCTCTAAGAGACCAGGAGGAAATGCTAGAGGGCTAGAAGCATCAGAGAAGAGTACAAAGTATGAATGGGGTAAGGGTGATCCTGAAGGAGGAGTATGTGAGGAGTGTTCTGGAGGTGAAGGGAGTGTCAGACTGATGATGAGTATGAAGATAGAAATTGGAGTTGCGATGATGAATCTTGTAAGCGCTTATGCCCGACGAGTTGGTTGTAAGTTGGATGAGAAAGATCATTTCTGGAGTGAGTCGGATGAAGCAATGGTGAGTATTCCCAGGGGTGAGAGTGATCTGAGATGATTGGAGCAGACTTCAAAGGCATATTTATGAAAGGAAGAGAGAAGATGAGGAGGTGATGGGTGGGTATAGTGTTAAGGACAGGAATGTTCAAGGACAGATGGTGGTAGATTTTGCGAAAAGGATAGAAATGGCTGTTAGAATACATATTTCAAGAAGAGGGAGGAGCAAAGGGTAACACATGGGAGCGGAGGACTACAGGTGGACTACATCTTATACAGAAGATGGAATCTGAAAGAGACTGATTCCATCTTGCAGACTTCAAGCGGTGACAGGGAAGAACGTAGCCAGACAGCATAGAAGCTGAAGAAGGAAAGTTGCTGTAGGAGCTTCAGGGAGGAGTTGAGACGGGTTCTGGGTGGTAGTGAAGAACTGTCAGATGACTGGACAACCTATGTGATAAGGAGGACAGGTAAGGTGTTTTTATGTGTCAGCTGGACAGAGGATAGGAGATTAGAGGACCGGGTGGTGGAATGAGTAGGTTCAGGAGAGTATACGCAGGAGAAGGTTAGTGAAGGAGAAGAGGGATAGGACCAGAGATGTAGACAGTAGGCAGAAATACAAGGATACAGAGTGGAATGTGAAAAGTGAGGTAGCAAAGGTTAAATGAGAGGCCTGTGATGAGTTCTATGAGAGGTTGGACACTAAGGAAGGAGAAAAGTACTTGTACTGGTTGGTGAGGCAGATATATACAGATGTTACGTTTGCTTTGAGAGTGCTGATGGAGAAGTGCAGAGAAGGTCAGAAGGGGTTGGATTGCGTCTCTGTGGATTCAGAGAAAGCGTACGACAGACTACTGAGTGAGGGATTGTGGGATTGCATGAGAAAGTCTGGAGTGACAGAGAAGTATTCAGAGGGGTGAAGGATATGTATGACATCAGCATGACAGAGTCAGGGTGTGCAGGTGGAGTCACGGATGGGTTCAAGGTGGAGGTGGGACTGCATCAATGATCAGCTCCCTTCATATTTGCTATGGTGATGGACAGGCGGACAGACGAGGTCCGACAGGAGTCTCCATAGACTATGATGTTTGCAGATGAGATTGCGATGTAGTAAGAGCAGGGAGCAGATGGAGGAACCCAGGAGAGGTGGAGGTCTGCGCTGGAGAGAAAAGGAATGAAAGTCACTAATAGAAAGACAGAATACAAGTGTGTGGAAGAAGGAGAGGTAGACGTGAAAAAGATGCAGATGTTTAAGTACTTATGGTCAGCTGTTCAGAGCAACGGGGAGGATCGAAAGGAGGTGAAGAAGTGAGTACAGGCAGGGTGGAGTGGGTGGAGAGGAGTGTAAGGACTTATCTGAGACAGGGTTCAGAAAGGGTTCTGCTGTCTGGTTCAGAGACGGTGGCGCTGATCAAAAGACAGGAGGCAGAGCTGAAGATGTTCAGATGTTCTTTGGGAGGACATGCAGTTGGTTGGTGTGGCAGAAGAAGATGCAGCGGACAGAGCAGGATAGGAAAAGATGAACCGCCGTGGAAAATAAACCCTATGTTGTTGGTAAGCATGATTGGTACTTGATTTTAAAAAACAAATCAGAACATTAGGAAAAGTCTAAACCTCAGACTGTGATTGAACTGACAATAGTATAGAAATTAATTTTGCCCCCCCCCCAGACCCAACAGTAGGGGTCTTTGTCCTGGTTCCTCTGGTTATGAGTGAGTTTCCACTGCTAATATTCTGGATCTGTAACAAGACCTGGTCAGGTTCATGGTCCCACTCCTCTAGATGGTTAAGATGTCATCATACTTTACGTACCACACAACTTTTGACTTGACTCATCAGATTTTCTATTAGGAGATATTTGTGTAGATAGCTGGCAGTAGAGGAGAGATGTTCCCCCTGTTTCTCCCTAAGTGGAGGTTGAAATCAATCCCTTCGATATTCATTGACCTGAACTCGTTCTAATGGGGATGGTTAAAGAGCTTTTAAGCGATAATAAAATGTACCATATATATTAGATTTTACTTACTCGGAGTTGAGAAAGTCATGATTTAAGCAATTAAAAAAGCATTCTGAAAATCTATGAAGCGATAGAAAGTGAACCTCCCTTTTTTAACTGGAGCATCATCTACAAAAGATAAATAAAAATACTGTGGGTTCGCTAAAGGCTTTTTCTAGAGCTCTAAAAGCATAAACAGAGCTGCAGGTCAGAGGCCAGACTTCAAACCGCCGTGAGTCAGTCAGAAGCTACAAACGTTCTGGGAGCATTGAACACATTTTTGTTCTGTTTCCTGCATCCAGCTAGTCAGTTAGCGAGACATCACCGCAACCCGCTTTGAAGTTGGGTCAGCCGTTGGCAGTGGAAAAGACACGGATCATCAGCAGGTATACCAGGAATGACATACATGACCTTTGACCTCAATCCCATGGACTTCTATACCCAAGACTGTGTTGAAGTGCAATTAATTTTGTAGTCAATCAAATAATAAATAGACAAAAAAAGAGACACAAACTGACCATAAAAAGTAACTAAATGATTTAATAATTCAGCCAAAAGATTAGAGAGACACAGACTGATATTATGTTACAATCTGTCAATGCAGGGGGAATGATTGATCTAGGGCTCACACCAACAACCTCTGTTCAGTGGAGTGTTCACGTCCTGAGACCCCCAAAGAACACCAAATAACCTGTGGAGTCTGTGCAGTCACTAAATGATATCAGAACCACAAAACAACCGCAAGAAGACGCACAATGGCTTAAATGCAACACAACGGTCAAGACATGAAAGGAGAATCTATAGAAACATACAATAAAAAGCCAATATGCAAAACAACCATGAAAAGACAGAATATAAACAGAAATACAGAAAATAAGCTCAAAGAAGAACAGAACAAACAGAAAAAAGATAAAGTGAGACCAAAAAGCACAAACCAAATAGAAAGAGACGTAAACGAGAGAGAGGAGAAGTGCAGACGTCAGAAAGTTATGAAGCAACCCCAAATTGCAAAATGACTGCAATAATAGACAGACTGTGAACATAAAACATAATGTCGTGTCTCTTTAGGTCCTGGTGGGTTTTTTTTATTTCCCATTTAGAGAGAATGGGGGTCGTTTTGCGTTGTCTCATAACCATTCCATGCTTTGAGGGGTGTGGTAACATTCAAACAGTGATGCACATCAGAGCTCTCACAGGAGGCAGGGGGTCGTCGTGTTGGATAGGAAGACTCTCGGCGGAGTCTCTGAGCCCCATTTCATGCCACGCAAACATCGTCAGAGGGTGCTCACAGGGAAGCTGGCCATACCTGAAGATAGCACCCCCCATGGTTGCCATTTCAGTGTTTGCTCGTTTTGGTAGGTCACTGGCATTTCACCGGCAGGGTTGAGAGTGAGTGAACTGAAGTCAACAGGTATATGCACCCCAGGTTAGGAGTCTGAGGTTAAAGTATCCACGCAGGAGACATTTTAATATGCTGAACTGAATCTCTACGTCTCATTCGTCAAACTCAAGGCTCGCGGGCCACATCCGGCCCGCACAACAATTATATCCTGCCCGCGAGACAATATCTGACTTTTATAATAACTGGCCCGCTGGTTTACAGCACATACATCACAGATACTACAAGTCCCAGAATGCACTGCAATAGCCAGTGTGTTAATCAAGGGTGCTAGCTCTTCTCCCTGCTCCTCTGATCGGATACCAGCGTTCATCCAGTCACTCTAATGCTAAACCTTAGAAGAGATGCACGGGAGGCCAGGAGGGGATATAAACGAGAATTGTTTTTAAACGATAAATAATGACCGCATCGGTAAGTGGGTTGAATTTAATCTTTAAATTGAATATTTCCTATAAGGATCCTATAAAAATGACTAAATGAAATAAGAATGAAATCGACATAATACTATTAATAATATTAAACATTGTCAATTTGAGTCCTGTTCGGCCCTCAAGTGGTCTTCAGCTTTAATTTTGGCCCCCTCTGTGTTTGAGACTCCCCTGCTCTACGTTGTACTCAAAGGGCAAAGAAGAGTGGGTGTATGCAGTGATGCAGGTTGGTTGTAATCATCCTTGTTGGTTTAACTCACCACCCCACCTGCATCATGACTGTTAATTATATACAAAATATTTCACTTTTTACCAGTTGTGATTTTTGCTGCAACACATGCTCAAATCTTTGATGTTCATGCGATGAGTCTGATGCTATCTTAAAAACAGTTTGTCTATTAGCCTCATATATAAAGGCATGGAAATACTTGTTTTTTAAACCTGTGATCTGGAGCCAGTTGAGTTTACCTCATTCTGAATGGTTTGTATTTTAACAGCTTTAATTTTACAACCTCAGGAAGTAGAATAAAACATGTTAATATTCTCCTTGATTAGGTATATATATATATATATATATATATATATATATATATATACATAATCATAAGTAATAACCATGTTATTACACATGAGTAAAACATCCTTTAAAGAGCAGCTTGAATATCATCCTCTGAAAATGTTATTATTACAGAAAAACAGTGTGACACCTTGTAATCCTTACATTCCTATATATCCCATATGTGCTGTAACCAAAAATATGTTTGGAGAACGCACAAGCATAATCAACAGTCACCAAACAGCTGGACAACCTGAGGGATAAATAGTTTTTCTGTAGCCGGAGCGTGTGAGGCAAAAAGACACAACAAGTCAACCGAGCCATAATATCATCAGAACAGTCCAGGGTGTTTGAGAACTGGATTTGTTATAAGAGCTCGTACAGAATCTGCCGCAGAGCCAGGAATGAGATGAAGTGACGCTGTGATGAGGTGTTGCATTTATGACTCCTGGCAGAAATAGATGATTAGGAGAGAAAAGCAATACAAAGATAGACTGGATAATGGATGATGTCTCCCTGAAGGAAGAAGTGAGGACAGTGTTGGGTCAGAACAACCTGAGTTATGAATGGTTTAGTTCACTATGGCCTGTTCATGTGAACAAAAGAGGCTTAACTCCAAATAGGTATTAGTTTTATGTTACGCTTGTTTTTTAATGGGATTTCTATTATTATCATTATACCAGTATCTTATATTCTGTTATCGATATTATCCCTGAAGAGTCCGTGATATTATGGGATCGTCATCGTCGCCGTGCCCACATAGACCTTAATGCGAGGAAGAACTGGAATGCTATTGGGAAAGGTTGGTTGCATATCATGGACCCTAGGGGGAGCTCTGTCTCCAAAGGTTTTGGGGCTGTGATTTCTCAACCGTTTTTTTTCGATCAAGAGTTCAACAAGGGGGATTGCTTGTACAAAGCAGGGGGTTGGGGGCTTTTCGGGAATATACCCTTGCTGTTTGGGACGACAGTCTAGGTCTCTATTGTTCTTGCTCTTATATTCTTTCTTTTTGTTATTTCTTATGTTTCCTATTATCTTTTCTCAGCTACCCAGCATTTGTTTGTTTGTTTGTTCACTAGGAATATTACGTAAAGACTTATGGACAGATTGCATCTCATCTTACCCAGAGGTAGGGTTTGGCATAACCTAGAGATGATTATATATATATGTGTGACATTACTTCATGACCTCAGGAGGAGTTTGGGGCTCGGAGCAGAAACGTAGAAGTAACCCTTCCTTTTACGGTCCCCTAGTTAAAAGGTATTTACTTCGTAAATATACTATAATAATAATGTATCATTTGGTAATTACCACAAGTAACAATAGCTAAATACAGAGGAACTACAGGTGTAGTACTTGGTTTTTACTCGGTAAATATATGGTAAACTATTATATATTATTGGGTAATCACCGCCGGTTATAAGTAGCCTAGTTTAACAAAGGGACATCGCAGCTCAAATAATAAGTATTTACCCAGTTTATTTATGGTTAATGTAGTATTATCTGGTGATTAAATAAATATAGATACTACAGCAGAAATACTAGGTATGTACATAGTAAATTAATGGTAAATGTAGTATTATCTGGTAATTACCATTAGTCATATATAAGTAAATATAGATACTACAGCAGAAATACTAGGTATATACCTAGTAAATTAATGGTAAATGTAGTATTATCTGGTAATTACCATTAGTCATATATAAGTAAATATAGATACTACAGCAGAAATACGAGGAATATACCTAGTAAATTAATGGTAAACTGAGAAAAGCAATATATTAGTCTTTTCCCATGACTTAAAGTCCAACCTGTGCCATGTAGGTTCTGAAATATTACTAAACAGAAACTGTACTGTAAAAGGAATCTTCGTTTGTTTCCATGAATGGTGCATGAATGAGGTGGGATGAATACTATCTAGTGTTTGAGAGATACTCAGAGTTTGTTGGAGTTTTTGGGAGATTAAGAAGCTGGAAATAACTCAGACATTAATAGACAAATCTGCATTAAATTGTCCTAAAAAAGGCAATCTAATTGATTCTGATCGCGATAATTGTTGACTGTAGCGCCTCGTCGGAGGTTTGAACTCTCTTGGTGCTTTTTTCTCTAGTTGTTTCACTTTTCAAGGATATGAATCAGTCTCTAAATCCTTTTTAACAATAATGATGTAAGCTTCAATAATCACATGCAGTTAAACGCAGTGCATCATAGTGAAACTTGGTCCATCCCTCAGGAGCAGTGGGCAGCCTGTGTGGAGCCCCCAGAGGGAATGATGGGGCTCAGGGTCCTGCTCAAGGACCCTACAATAAGTAGATCGTGAAGGCTGGCATCAAGCTGCTCTACCCACTGAACTTCAGCGGCCCCCCCCTTTTAACTTATATTCTTTTATCTATCACTCGAACACACGCAAATTGTATTAAGGCGCTACATAAGTATTCTGATTGGTTGATGATTCAGAGTCAGAGTCAGAAAAAGGCTAAGCAGCCTTTGGTTCATAAATCCTGGCAGTGATACGATCCTGAGGAGTAAACTTGTGAACGCGTGATCTCGAAAGTATGTTTATCAAACCTTGATACGCACTTATTCTGGTCCTCTTCCATGATTACAAATGGATTTGTGAGAGAGTGTGCATGTGTGTCTCGCCTTGAGACGTGCTTATATCTAATGTTCCCAGTGGGGAGGGTCCTGAGGTCCGGTGGGTCTCTGCGGGAGTCAGTGAGTGACACCGGTCACCCCGAGGCTCCTACTAACTAAGCCATTGTATTCTCTGCTCCCCGGCGCCCCAGCCTCTGCTCTCACTCATTCATCTGTCCGCTGGGAGGAGATGTGAGGCCGACACACATGTCACTTAACGCATGAACCAAAGAGGCTTGAGCTGCCAGGTGAAACAGGATCAAGAGGATGAGAAGTATTTTCAGCGTGAGAGCCGGAAACTTAACGGCTTCATGATCGAGCTCTCGTATAAATGGAAACATTATTACAAACAAATAATCATGTGTTACTAAGGAGATCTACTGCAAGATCAGTCAGAGAGACTATCCTCTCATGCCACTGTTATTCTCTCCTTTCGCACATGCTCAGTCTCAATCACCTGCTCCACAAGGTGGGGCATCAATCGAAATAAGCTCGATTCATACAGGGAGCCTCTTCATCCAATCAGTGAGTGACCTCTTAGCCAATCACCATCAGCTGCTGTCTTTAATTAGGACTCTCCCTCCATCCATCCAGTTCTTGCATGCCGCTGGTTCACGCGTCACGCATCATTATTCATCGGCCTCTGCACGGTCATCAGCCGCCACCACCACCGCAGGGGGAAGGGGGGGGGTTCTAAGCCACTGCTCAGGGCAAAGACCCTTCCATCTCAATCCCCCCGAAGCGTCTGAGCGTTAAATACTTTTAATAGACTTATTATCACACATCATCGGTTTTAATAAATCATTCCTCTTTTCTTCATCCTCCGTCTTATCTGATTGAAATTATGTTATGTCAAGAAATGGCTGTGAGGCATAAGTGATCTGTCTGGAAACAAGCAACGGCAAACAAGCAATTTTATCTTAAGGATTTAACAGATGCTGCTGACACCCCCCAAAAAATTCCCATAAGGTTGATGTTTTCCGCGGTTCGCTGTGATTTGACATCAGAACTGTAAATAATAATAATAATAATAATAATAACACATGTAAGTCTGATAAAAGAAGTAAATTATGAGTCACTTCATTTCAATAATGTTGTACATATTTGGAAGCTTATAAAGTCACATCTATAAAAGTTATCTCTCTTTTTTCTGAGGCACCTGATCTGCCATAACATTAAAAACACTTGCCTAAAACTGTGCAGGTCCCCTTTTTGTTGCCTAAACGGCTCTGTGACGTTTACAGAACCAACACCGACTTTTTCAGCAATGTGTCTTTCAGCAGCTGTTCTGTGTGATCGGGCAGCACCGGTGTCAATGAGCCTTGTGGACCCATGACCTCGTCCTACCCTGTTGCTTCAGTGGAAGGGATTCACTTTTATCAATCAATCAAAAAAAATAAAATAATCCAATTTCATTTGTATCGCAACTTTCAACTATTTTTTGTGCCGTTCAAAGCACTTTACAAATGACTAATTAAGTCGCAAAAGCTTTAAAAAGGACATTAGAGGCTAATGTGGTGACTAATGCACATCATCTACAGCACACAAGGAGAAGAGAAGAGATATAAATTAGAAATAGAATAAAATCAGGATAAAAGTCTGACACCAGAGTATAGATTATTATATGATTCAAATTATATTCGTCAACTGAGGCTAAATATTGATGACTTGTCATTCTCAATGCCTTGAAATCATTTCCGCCAAATGACATGTTGATTGGGTCCGATTGGGATCATTTTTTTTTTTTTAACTTTGGAGCATGTCTAACCTTTGAAATTTCAACTTCCTGTTTAGTATATTTGGCCGTGTCGCCATGGTAACATGTTTTATCCAAAAAATTCTATGAGACTATAGAGTAAAATATGATATATACAAAATAGTTGTCCTGGAATGGATTCACACGCACCGAAACGTGTTCTTTGTTGAGAAAATTGAATGAAATATAAGCTTTTAGAGTGAGATATGATAAATATAGATAAGCAATTTTAGTGAGATTGTATGTTAGGTAATACTTGGTGCAGCAGCTTTGCCCTCCTCTGCAGACTATATGGTTTACTCCATATTGATATTGCCTGTATAGATTTGTGGAGGAGTCCTTGTATATTGCCTGTGTCAGTGAGTGTGTGAGCGTCCATTTTGCCTGGGAGACTTGTGGGATGTAATCCCCTTTTCTTCATTCCCCCCAAAAAATCCAGCTCAGTGTGCTCGAGATTAACAAGCCAATAAAGGTTTATTGATGGAATTGAGGCACTTCACGTCAGCAGGCATCCGACTGCTATATGAAGATATATATTTATGGCTGGAAAATTCATCGCCAGCCGACATTGTTAGACGGCGAGTGGCAAAATGAAAGATGTCTGTTCCTTTAAACATTCAGCTTCTCTGATATCAATAGGAATACAATAAGGGATTACTGCCTCTTCTATCACTCGCAATGTGTGTGTGTATATGTGTGTGTGTGTGTGTCTGCGTGTGTGTGTGTGTGTGTGTGTGTGTGTGTGTGGGGTGGGTTGCAAGTGAGGAACAACAGCACAGATATCTGTCCCCTTGAGGGGATGTGTCTGTGAAATTGGATTTAGCCTGTTATTTGATACATTATCTTCTGCACACTTTGGCCTCACACTGATTCCACAAGAAGCCATATTGAATTTGTTTAAGTGTGAAATATGCGCCTTGTGACAAGGTCAGCGCATCAGGCAGCAGCAAGTGCAAGTTGAAATCCGTCCAGAACAATCTGCGCTCGTGTACTTAGGTGCTCTTCCATCTGTAACCGCTTCCTAATGAGGCTCATTAAGTGGCGTGGGATGATGAAGATGAGAAGTGGTGTTAGAGGAAGTGTTTGTAATACAGCTCTAAGTGTCGGAATCATTTTGGACTCCTTCTCACGCTGAATATTATTACACTCTTCGCAACATGTATGCAATGTTCTCCAAACACTGAGATGGTTAACAGTTGCGGGCTGCATGGGTTTGGAGATGGGGAGGATGGGTTCTTCTTCATCTCCTACAACACTATTGGACAATGATGGGGATGAAGCGCCGATTCATTCAGTCCTCGCGATCCGTTGTGACGCATTCCTCACACACCGCTGAAATATTTATGAGTGATCCCGGAAGCTGTTGCAGGTGAAAATTCATTTTTCCACAGGAGCATCATTAAAAGAGGAAGTGACAAAAGGTTGAGGGTGCATTTCAGCGATGGGGGGGGGGTTTGAACAGCGCCTGCTGCTCAGATGAACAACTTCTCTCTCAGGATGTTCTGGTAATTAAGAAAAGAGGAGCCGTCTTCTTCTTCTGAGGTCAGCTCCTCTGCTCCGTTTCCCTCTTACCGAAGAACCCGCCTCATCTTTTTCTCCAGGACACATAAGGAGCGTTCCTTCTTAATAACTCCATGTCGCACAGCTTGTTTACGGAGGGACCAACTGAACAGAGAGGGACGCAGTTCAATCCTCTTTTCTTAACAGATGCACCAGAGGGCTTCTGCTGATAAAGTGGAATCAGTTTTGGGCTGATGGACACTGAATGTGGAATGTTAATTGTTTACACTGCCATCTTATCCTGTGTTCTGTGTGAGGAATACATAGTTTTATTAGCGCGACACCTGAATATATGGAAAGTAGAAACACCTGTCGTTGTTTGAACTGATCTTTCTGAATTATTCCACCCTCTCAGCATTAAAGTCAACTTATCTAAATATAATACGTGAACATTCACAACAAGTGGAAGGACATTAAGATGGCATTAAAAGTCATCGTTGAGCATTATTCAACCAGACTTCCTACTCACAATAGTGACAGCCTATCAAGATGCAGGATCCACCTCTCCAGGTTGACATGGTTGCATCACTTAATCTGTCATTGCTGCATTTAAATGTTGATGCTAACACATAATCTCTTATGTTGTGAAATAAACTTCAAGTGCATAATGTGTAACACCTGCACTGAATACATTTCCTAATGAAGGCAGAGTAAACACTCAATTTTGTCAGGATGAAGGGGGAAAAAGTGTGAGACAGGATTTGCCTAACAAGCTTCATGAACAAGAATTTTATTGTGAAAGGTCATCTGTGAAACATCTTGACAGGATTGTTTCTGGATCAGCTCATTTGTTTGATCCACAATTTGTTCATTCTTTGCTTCAATGTACCCTTGTCTTTTAATTTATCTACAGCAAAGCGAAGAGATTTTGTGATGTAGATTTTCACCTCTAATAAAATTGAAATGGTTTTGTTTCTCATCATATTTCTCATATTTCCCAGGTTATCGCTCATTTCAGAGAGAGCTGTCATTCCCTCTGATTTCTCCTGATCTATTGTGACGCCGTCTGGCAGCACATCATTTATGAACGTCCGTACATCACACAGAACCAGAATTATGATTCCCAAAGACCCCCCACCTTAATCTCTAAGTCGTAATGCTGACCTGATGGCTAACTGACCATAGATGGACGTGCTTCATGAGTAGTTGACGTTTGATTTCCCGTTTTTGATAATGCTTAGGTTGCTTGTCAAATAAGGTTGTCATGGAAACCACCTTAGTGTGATTCATCTCTGTTGGTGAGGCGGCTCTTATTCGAAAGCGCTTCATAGTAGGAGGAAATGAGATTATCAACCTATACATATATGCATGACCTCATTATGAGCCATGCTGTCACACACTAGACCTTCTGCCTACCGTTCAACCTCATCAGATGCTCCCCTTTGAGACCTGACCGTAGGAAATCTTTTAGGTCAGGTTGCCCTTCCTGTAGATTTGGTTTCAATGAGATGTTGCAACTTTCATGTCTTGAAACAAATATTAACCACCATTGTAGGAAAAAAAACAAACATTTTCTGAGCATTTCACTCAAATTCATAAGATAAAGCAATTTGCATTATAAATGTAGTGAATTTCTGCAGCAACTCTGAAATGCAGGGAATCCGGAGAACGGGTGTCAGTATGGGTTGACGTGTCTAGTGTATAGCAGCTGCATGAATTTCTCATTTTAGCGGTGCGTGGAAGGTTTTGTTTTCACTAGTCTCTGTTTGTTGTCTCTTGTTTTGCTTTCTGCTTGTAGAATTACACAGAAAATTAATTTTAGTTTCTAGCGCAAAAGAAACCATTTAATTCAAAGTGCATCTGGATAAATGGAAGGATCCCTTCAATCACAATTTCACCAAATAATCTCTAATGGACTAATCGTATGATATTTTCTCTTTTCAAAAAATATCATTTTCTTCAATCCCCGTCTCTCCTGACTGAATTTTTTTTGTTTCACCATTTCCATTTCTTACTTACGTGGCTGTGGATTCACTTAGCAGACCTGATCTACATGTATGAAGTTTACAGAATAAAGCTTCTGAATAAATTCAGGCCCCTATCCATCTGAGTCTGGTGAGTTGGGGGCAATAGAGCGCCAACAAAAAGGACTCAAAGAAAAGTACATGTGACATGTCTCATAGCCAGCCATTATTTTGTAGCAACTATGTATATACATTGTTTTAATTTCCTTTTCGTGGTTAAAGGATTAGAAAATTGTCTTTTCTGCAGAATCACAAAACTCTGTAAAGCCAAGCCTTTATGTCCCTTGATGAAATTGATCATATTTTATATTTCTTATTACCTTACACGCTGGATTCATTGATCCTTTTGGTATTAATCCTAACCCCTAAGCTTTTATATACAATATTAGAGATGTGAAGGTTTGATATCAGTGCATACAGTCTTCTTATACTGAACCCAAAAAGATTTAGAAACAAGAAGGTTTCATCAGCAAATCTTCATCCCAGGTCTAATTTAAAACTGAACACAGGATAATACACTGAGATCCACTCCCTGGGTTCCAAACCCTAAACACTGCAAATAGTTTCCTTTGAGACAACCCCCCCCCCCCCAAAAAAAAAAATTGCTGGTGAGTGTTTAGCTCCTGAACCGCCCTGGATACCCTGATCACTTTATTTTGCTGTGACGAAGATGTTTCCTGTATGAAGCTGTGATGAAGCAAACTAAAAGCTTCACATGTGTTCATGTGTGAGCAGCAGCCTGGTAGCGAGGAGAACCATTATCACATGGCTGACCCGTTCTTCCCCCGTAGGCCTTGCAGATGTTTGCCTCCAAGATATGAGCAAGAAGTCCTCGTTCCAACCCGGGCCTTCCAGAGGCGTTCTACATTAACAGCCTGACCAGGAGTGGCAGAGGCTGGAAGACGGTTTGATAGAAGAAGTCAGGTGGACAGAGGCGGTGTTCTGTAAACACGTGTACAGTACATCTGCTGATGCAACTCTCAGGGTTTTTCTGTACTTATGTGTGTTTTGCATTCGAGCGTTCGTGATGTTCAGTGTGGACTTTAATAGAATCCTATAAATTGAACATTTTAGGTCCATCAATCAGTTTTTGCCTTATTTTTTAAATAAACTTCCCATGACATGAAGGATTTGACGGTTTCAAAAGCCTCCAAAAAGGCCAGTTAATAAGTTAATAAGCCTTTAACAAAATGTAAAAGGAAGCTCAAAATCAATATGTGACTATTCTAGCCTTGCATTGCTTTCAAAAAGCGAGCAGTAAGTATGATAATGGTTGACATTGTAGTGGAGATAATACAAAAGTGCTCAGTCGGGTTCTGCTATTAATACCAGCTTCACACCGGCCAGAAAACCACTCAGGTCCAAATTATCCACCGTATACAGTAATTACAAACTATTTACTCTTCTCGTTGGGTGTTTTTACAAATTATGTTATGTTATTTATAAGAAAATAACATAACATTCTCTTATTATAACAAACGTAATGTCAATATCTTCCAGGGCTGATGTTAATATAACTGCAGATCTTAACTGAGAATAATATAAAAAACGAAGAAAATGCATCTATAACTACAATTGTATTGTTTTATGATAAACGCAAACTTTCCAAACATTCACTTCTATCCCGTCATTTATCGTCGTTACGTTGACACTTCCATCAACCTGACACCACCTCCGGTCATCCATCAATTAGTTTTAATCTTCTTTAAATCACTTTTGGTTCAAGGAATTTCTAAAGCTAATTTAAACGTGACAGAAATAATAATCCTTTTAACAACCGTCATAATTTAAACAGCATATAGAACATCCAATGATATGCTTACATTTGTTATTCACACCACTCCTGGTTATCCAGACAGGATGCTTTTATTTTGAAAACACTTTTTCCAGCATGTCGGTTCACGGGGTTTGTACGGCCCCGAGAAACGGCTTTCAAAAACGTGTTTTGCAAGCCGAAACAACACAGAGTTTCAGAAATATCCGCTTATGCCAGTGTCCTTGAAACTGAATGGCTGTCAGTGATGAAGCTGAGGCAGAACGTTTAACGGCGGCTCAGTTGGGATAGCGGTTAGCCACTTATCTGAAGGTCGTTGGTTTGATCCCTGGCCACTGTGGTCCACATGTCCACATGTTACTCTATTAATAGAGTTATAAAATCATCCCAATGTTCGGTTCAACACTGTTTTAAAAACACATAAGAATTGCCAAAAGTTTACATATGAATGTAACCTGCACCCAGTGACATCACTTCCTGTGGCGGGAAAATCTGAAAGTCAGTGAGGTTTATCATTCTACTCTCATTTTTGTTAAAAAATGTTGAGGATACACCAGTATCAGATTAATTATTTATCAACTGTTTTCATGATATAGCAGTGAATCTTTCATTAAATGTTTAAAAAACGATAACATGACAGGACTACATGAAATTCTGAGGTGTCCCTGGCTATATCCCCGAAACATTCCCGACCCCCTTCGTTGTAAAAGCAATCCCCCAGATTGAACCCTTCAAGTTAATGTGAAGTTATTTCCACAGTGTTTTTATTTTTAAAAATCTGCCTAAAGTGAATAAAATATGAACTGTTAGACTAAAATATGCGTCAAATGTGAGGTAAACAATATCACCTCAACTCGATTCATACGCACCGAATTTTGACTAAATCCGATCAACGGTTGAGAAATTATGGCCCAAAAACTTTTAGAGGTAAAGCTCCCCCTAGTGTCAGAAATACCCACCTGCATTTTTCCCTAAATCAACCCAATTCTTCTTCACACTTCAGTTTATGGTGGTAAATAAGTAGTATAAATTAGAAAATGATCCATGAAATAGTTTTAGAGGAATCCCTGGAAAACAGTGTTTTTCATAAAAGAGCTCCCCCTAGTGAGTAAAATTTGAACTTTTAAAGTAAAATATGAGATATACAAGATAGGTCTCTTTTATTCTATTTGTATACACGCAATTTGGTCTGATTTGGACTGACGGTAAGGAAGTGACGTCAATAACAGTGTTCTCCGTGAAAAGTTCCCCCTAGTGTGTAAAATAGGAACTTTTGGAATAAACATGACAGAAAGATATCTTTGCGTCGATTCAGAAACACCAAATTTGGACTGAACGGGACCAACGGTTGAGTAATTCTGGCTGAAAACATTTGGAGATAAAACTCCCCCATATGTTAGAAATATAAAAACAAACCTTTACCGAAATCAACCCAGTTCTTCCTCGTCCTAAGGTCTATGGTGGCATAACATATGATCTAACACAAAGGATCTGCGGGGAACGCGGCAGCGGATGAGATGAAATCCATAATATCCCCGACATTTTGGAATATATATGGATATAATAAACCATGGCCAAGTGTTAATCTCAAGTTATCCAGCTTAAAAAAAACACGTATAAACGAGTCACACTGCAGTGATTTGTGATTGATCACAAATAATGGCCGCAGCGACACCGCCATCTTTCATTGGAGTTATCTGACCAAAGCCCACCGCTGGTCCTCATTCACATTCTCTGTAGACAATCCAAACAATGGCTTCATTATTTTGAGGAGTGCCAGAAGAAGCACAGAAACTCTTGGCACTACCGCTGCCATAGCTGAGCAGAGTGAACGGTTGAACCGCTCTCCAGTTAGAAATCCTCTGAGCGCTGGCCGACACTTACATACACACAACGTATAAACACACTCACCTTCATCGGATTTACCAGTGAGGGGTCTTCAGTAAGACTCTCTCCGATCAACCCTCTTATTTTAGCGTATTAAAAGCCAATCTTCCATCACAGCTTCTTTCTACACTTTCCCCATCGACGCTAAAATCTCGTTGCTGCTAAAGAAATAGACCAAGACTCCAGGATTTATTCAGTGTTTACAGACATTCAAGAGCTGAGTATCAGAAAAACAATAAAATAACACAAGAAACATTTTTATTTTTCCCTTTTATAGTGAGAAATGTACAGAAACCATCTCCCTCTAAATCACCTTCTCCTGACATATATATTATAAAACATTAAAAACCATGTCTGACACACACTATATGTGGAACGTCTCAGTTGTTCTAATTTTAAATTTGAATTGCAGAATTGGCCACGATGTGGGATTCTAAGAAAAGGGCAGAATGGGATGCATCTGCCGGCTGAGTGCTGCGCCGGACTCTGATGGGGAAACATTCATCATCCCTACGAACAGATGGGATTCATAACAGAAATACATGAATGTGCTTATCGTGGGATCGTATTTATATTTATAGTGTTAATCATATGAATTTATACAGGATGTAGGATAACAGACGGAGACCGAGGACAGATAGTAGTGGGTTTTGGCATGTTAGGAAATACGCTCTCCTTCCCTCTCTCTTTTCTCTGTGGGGAAATGTGTGTGTGAGAGAGAGAGAGAGAGAGAGAGAGAGAGAGAGAGAGGCACACCTAAATACACCAATTAAAACAGTCAACATCCTGATTTAAAACATGTTTTTCCACCGGTTTTAATCTCCAACACGTTTGCTTATTGAATATTTGAATATTGCTTCTATCGCCGCGAGCGCTGACCTTTAACCGTGGTGTTAAAGTGTCAGCGGCACGCTCCCTACGACAAACCAGGCTGTGCCCCTCCTGATTTCACAGCTCAGAACCGTTCCTCCACACTGTAAAAATAGGGTAAAATACCGGCAGCTGTGTTTGTCAGAATTTTAGTGTACAAAAATACAGAAGCGTAAAAGACGTTACGGTAAATTACCATGAAAGAAACACATAATGTCAACCTGTTTAGAGTTTCATACTCTAAACTAAATACTGGCAGCTGCTGTTGCCATAATTTAACTGTAAAATATATGTGGAACACATGAGGTTACAAATAGTGTAAAAATACAATAAATCCAGACTAATACATACATTTTGATATATAATATAATACATGTACAATAAATATATTTGGAACATCTTGTTTCTGTACACTGTAAAAATCGTATGGCACAAACTATCAAAGGCAACAGTAGGAGATGAAATAATTCATAACAGCTTATATAATAATATATAATAATAACTTAATAGCTTAATAACTTCCATCTTTTAAAGTCAGAATTTGGCGAAAACTGAATATTACAGTGAAAAATACAAACCTTTGATAAGATAACAAGAAAATAGAACAGAAAAATACCAGAATGTCACAATCAATTAATTGCTATTAAATGTTATTATGTTTAAATTACAAATGTTCCTGGTATGTGAATATTCAAATTTACAGAAAAAAAAACATGTCTTCAATACTACAGAAACGAGATGTAAGAAGTGTGGTTTATATTTCTGAAATACTGTTGAATACACGGTATTCTTTTTGTAATTTTATTTGAATGTCTTTATGAAGACGTTACATATTTTTGTGGTAATTTACCGTTATTCCGTTTAAATGTTGACCTTGTTTTTTAATGCTTAAATTCCAGCAACCATAACTGCCGATATTTTGCTGTAAATTCTATGGTGTTTTTTTTTACAGTGTAGAAACAATGGTTTGCTCTTGCTGTAAGGTGGATAAAAGTTTTTCTTCTTCTGTAAATTTAGCATCATAAATTATAAGAAGATCCTGGTAAAGACTGGGACTAAGTTTAACTGTGTAAAGCACTGATGAGCAGAATAACTATTATATGAGCATTCATTAGTCAGTTAATACTATGTAATATTAATCTATCCAATAAATACAGTGGATCATAAAATACCTTATTAGCTTCCGATACGTTACTTTATGTAACTCCAAACTGTTCTCTGTAGAGTGAACTACTTCTGCTCCACAAAATCCTACCTGGTGAGAGATTATAAAATCATCTTTTCCCCGTCTCAACCTTGTTCACAAACACAGAAAAAAATAACCCTTCTGATCACCCGTTGCCATGGCAACTCCAACTTGAGTGCTGTGATGCTACAAGGCCATAGATGTCGTCGTGATATCAGGTATCTGCAGGGAAACAGCACAGTCCGTCTGTGTCGGTGATTACATTTTGGTGTTACATGTTTTGCAGCATTTGAAATGAATAAAATCAATAATCATCAATCAATAATTATAAAATGATGATAAAATAATACAATTTCTCCATTAATCTGAGTTATTGCAGGTCGCAAAATCTAATGACAACTTCAACAAACTCTCTGAGTATCTCTCAAATGCTCCGGTCGTCTCCTACGCCTTCCACTTCAGCGGCTCTGTTTAGCCCACTGTGCCCCCATCTGCAAAGGAACTAATGCAGCACTAGCCACATTGTGACGACACTACTAAAGCTGGCAAACACGTTACATCACCAAAATGTAATCCTGTCTAGGATTCATCAAAACCTACCTCTGGGTAAAATTCTTCTTGTAGTTTTTTTGTAATACTGCTCACAAAAAACAAAAACAAACACCAAACAAACAAAGAGACTGAGGTAATAATAAGCCGATAGGAGTATTGACGACACGATGTGGCTATTCATGCCTTTGTCCCTTTGATTCCTCTGATGTCTCTTTGGGGTTGGAGCTGGCGGTTCCGTGGGCTGAACAGAGACGCTGAAGTGGATGGGGCAGACTGGCTACAAAGTACTTGGGAGATTCTCTGAGAGTTTAATAATAATATAAATAATACATTTAATTTTAACTTTACATTTGGATCAAATCTCAAAGTGCTGAAAGTTTGTTGGAGTTGTCAATAGATGTAGAAGCTGGTAATAACTCAGGCATTATGGAGAAACCTAAGGTACTGTTGGGCCTTGCCGTAGGTTTGAGTGTTTTTTAAGTTTTTAATATATTAATTTGTGGTTGATTTGTTTTCAACTTACTGTTGTTGTCTTTTTAACTAGTTATTCTTCGTGTCGTTTGGTCGTCCTGACTACAAGGAAAAAAAGAAGTGTCTCACTGCTAAATTTCCTATTTGCCCTTCATTGTTAATTTGCCCCTTCAGTACATTATACATTATTATTGTAACTTCTTCAAACAAACCCAAGCTGGACTAAAATGTTGCGTACCCGCTTCGGCCTTTCCTCTATCTCTTCTTGTTTTTGTCAACACTGTAAGTTGCTGCAGAGCTGAGGCAGCTGCTTACTGTTTCCAGCGGTGCGCTAAGGTCACCATCTCCTGGATACAGATAACAGGCAGACATGACATTGGTATTTATCATCTCTCCTAACTTTCCGCAAGAAGGAAAATAATAGCGTTTCCCATAATAAAAAGTTTCCGAGCATACATTTTAGGCCCTTGAATGAAAACAAGGAGCCGCGTATAGAAACAGTGAAATAGAAGAGATCCATTGAAAGTGCGGTGAGAAAAGACTCTTCCTCTCACACACTTGTGCCAGGGTTCATACCACTATTATCCCCACCTTTGGCACATAATCAGTCTCCTCCCTGCTTCAACGTCGGGGCATTTATTGACATGATCTGCGCTCAATCAGATCGCCTCATCCGTCCAATCATTCATCAGCCTCAGCAGAGTCATCAGCCACCATCACCAGTGTCCAGACTCCAAAGAGTCCATGCCAATGCTGGGGGCAAAGACCCTTTCGATCTCAAACTCCCCAAAGAGGCTGAGCGCCAAAGACTTTCTGACTGACTATTTATCGTACATACATAATAGATCGTTCGTCTTTTCTTCATGCGGTCTTATTTGATCGAAGGCCAGATTTTCGCCTCCTGAACATATGCTAGAAATGAAACAGACCGAATCCTGGCAGAGACGGAGGTTGTCAGCAGGAACAGCTGAAGAGCCATGATCCCGTTTGGCAGTGGGTGTAGAAATCGGCAGCTTGGTTGCAGATGGACCCCGGCGACACCGGGGTCAAATGGGTCTGTCTGTGCCCACCAAAAATATTCATCCTGGGTGGGAGGCAGCATTTCCTAAGGCCTCAGCGTATTCCTGCACACGTGGCTGAGGCTACAGCCACGTCTGGAGGAGGGACCCGGTCCAGTTTTCAGGAGGTAAACATAGAATGCTGGTACTTGATGCCATTTTAAGCTTCAAATGGAAATAAATGCAAAATAAAGAATAATCAACCGAAAATGAATTCCGACCTGTCGGCGAAGTCCGTGTCCAATCTGACCGGCAGCAACTACATTTGACAAGTGTTCTGAACGTATGTGGGTCATGGTCCAGAATCTGTCACATCGAGGGAAACCATACGATCTCTCAGTGTCCGGCGTCTCCATCCATGAGCATCAACCGTTTTCACTCCCTGGTTTAATAGATGTTTACAGAAGGTATGTTTCTCCTCATGCTTCATTTGTAATGTGTGTGGACATGTGAACTCTCCAGGGTTTGGAGAAGCCACAGAATGGAAGAGGAGGTTTTTATTTTTATCCACCATCAGAGCCCAGGGGAAGGTGCTTGATGTGACAGTTTTAAAGGGTCAGTGCACCCAAATTACACAAACATCAATCGTCCCTCTCGGCTTAGACTTGAGCCTTGCTGAATTTGGACATCATTTAAGAAATCTGAGATTTCCACCATACAAAGTCACTTCTCTGAGCCCAACTGCATCCTGTGCTAAGAAAAAAAAGAGGAAGAGAGATAAACAGTCAGCAGCCAATCAAGTGGATTATCCTGAGAAACTCCCAGGTACCTTTTCTGTAGAGACATCTCTACCAAGTTCTTGATGATCTCCAAAGCTGTGACCAAAGTTTCCACTAGATTAGGTAGGTAACCTCTGCCAAATCACACCACCATCCTAGGTTTAAGAAAAATGTCCGAGTTACTGCCAGCCTGTAAATCTACCGACAACTCCCACAAACTCTCAGAGTGTCTCTCAAATACTCCATAGCCCATTATCTTCTGTTCCTTCCACTTCAGCGTCTCTTTTCACCCCATTGAGCCCCCAGCTCCGGCTTAAAGGAACATCAAAGGTACAACTGAAGCAAGATTTAATCCCCTTTATTATACGCCAAAACCTGCTTCTGGATAAAATTTCACACAAATCTCTCTTGTAGTTGGTCTGTAGTTCTGCTAACAAACAAACCAACAAACAGAGAAACGAATAGGAGTGGAAACATGACCTCTTTGGAGGAGGTTACAAAAATTGCACAAATATCGACCACGCATTAAATATTTAACTGGATCCAGTAAATATTCCAGATTTAGCGAGCCAGAATGATCAAATATAATTCTTTAAAGTTTGGTTCCCTTAAGATTAAGTTTGGTGCCAAATTTGAACAATTCCACCATTAGTTATATATTGTTGTTGTGGTGTAAGTAAGTGTCAAGACAGATTCGAGAACATGAAGTTTCTTCCCTCAGCCCATACTAGTGACAAACTACCCTTGTGCTGGACCAGTATGGGTCCAGCACCAGTATGGGTCCAGCACTAGTATGGGTCCAGCACTAGTATGGGTCCAGCACTAGTATGGGTCCAGCACTAGGGTAGTTTGTGACAGACTGGGATTCTACAACTTATTTACGTTAATGAAAATCTCACAATCTTTTAATAATGTGTTAAATACTAATATTGTTCATTAGCATCCTTTTTTTCAATAGTCTATATCCAACATTTAAATGCACAAAGAAGGATTATGGGTCCGTCCACCAAAGTCACTACGGAGTGAGTCAACATTTACTCTAATCTACCAAAAAGAAAATTGGTGCCTCATACATTAAGTGTGATTCCCTCTACTTTTTGTTTGGATTCACTGTAGAACACTAATGCAGAATTGAAACGTTATAACTCTTACTGGTGCAGAAGCTGGACGTTATTATGAGGCACGTTTAACTGCACAGGTAAAAATGCAGGACATGATGAAGGTGATCCTGGTTCCTTTCTTCTCTGCGCGTGTTTGTGGATCAGAGGGAACGCGACCGGCTGGATCTCTACACTACAACACAGAATAAACAGAGTGAGGTGGGATGGAGTGTCGTTCAGATAGTATTTGACCCCTCTCCTCCTGTGCGCTCCTATAGGCTGTGCGCTCCTATCAGCCGCGCGCGCTGGAGACAGCGCCCTCCCTCTCCTCCTCCTCTTCCTCCTCCTTCTATTCCTCAGCGCGGAGCTTGACGAGGAGGAGAGGCACAACAGATGGTACAGTACTACAGGCTGTAGGAGCGAGAGAATTTGCGGCAGAAGTACCAAAAAATCCTCTAAACTTCCCAGAGTTCGAGGCGCACGAGGGTCTCCGAGGACTCGGACGGTCGCTGGATCCTACGTTTAGAGGCAGAACCTGGTGTCAAGGTAAAGGACTCCTTTTAAAGGCATTCACATCTGGGAATCATTGAACTCAGCAGAATGCACCGATGCAATAATTACAATTAACCTATTTTGTGACGTCCGCCTTAAGTTTGTCGCATAACATTTAGCAGAATGAGGAAGAATAGAGTTAAGAAATAGAGATCAATCAAAAACTAGATCTGATCTATGGAAGAGCTATTAAAATACATTTTTCCACCATTTTGGTGAATACATTTGATGTTTTATCTGTAGTTTTATTCCAACCGTACTGGCACGAGATGGTTCTGAAACTAAAATCTGACTCTATCAAACTTTATTGGCTTGATCAGCATTTGGTAGAAACATCAGAGCTCCTCATTATTCTCATGCTAGAAGAAGTTTATGCGGCACCAAGTCTTCACTGGATCCACCGGCGCAAGCCTGATGCTGCAACTCTGTGGGGGATTCTGATGCCCCAGCAATGAACAACATTCAAATCTACAAGCCTCATTGTTGGGGGCGTCTGTGGAGCCGCCCCTTTTATTGTGAAAATCCACCCAGACTTCCATGTCAGAGGCCGGTGATGCTCACTGACACTGTCAGTGGTGTTTTCTCATGTCTTGTAGAGAGGTGGCTTGATAAAAAACAAAGACCTTTACTCTAAATCGAATGGTAGTAAACCAATTATGACTTTTGCAGAAATCGTCTCTGAAATCAGATAAAAAGCTAAATAGTCCTCAAATATCACACGCAAACGCAATTTCATTATGTCACACAAAAAGAACACATTAACTGAGGACCTTTGTGAAAATTAGAATTAATTAGCCTTTTGGAAATGTGGCTCAATCAGCACTTAACGTTCTGCGAAGGCTTAGGTTCACAAGCGTTAACGGAGGATGTACGCGGTGACTCGATACGGCTCTTTCCTGTAGCAAACCTGTGAGACCCTGACACTAATCTCTCTGAACAACTGTTTCAGAAGAACGCAAGAGAGAGACACGCACTCACTCCGAAATTCAGCTTTAAGGATTTCATAGGAATAATAAGGAAATGAAATCCACCGTGGGAGCAAGGCTGCCATGTGTTGATGCCGTTCATCCGTGTGTCACATCCTGAAGAATCTTTAAGATGAGGGCTGCACACTGGGTCACCGCTGAGCCGTATCTAATGATTTGCTCGGTCCCAGAGGAGGTGCAGAGCCGCGGTAGACCCCAGGTGGCCCCTGGCTGCAGCAGCGACAGGAAAGCACATCGGATTACCGCATAGACGTGCAATTTGTACACAATTAGATCTCAGGGGAGAGTCGCTCCAACTTGGCATTCACGTTGACTTCTTTCTGAGCTGCTAGCATGATGGAGACACGTGGAAGTGTGGGCTTCGCTCGCTCATCGTGATGCTGCACGTTAATGAAGTGATATTATCCGGGCCGGTGCATGAGAGTAGGTGCTCCTGCATAAATGAAAGTGTTTTCTCTAAAAGTACAATGCTTCCAGTGCATCCTGTCCTTACTGGTCCTGCGGTTCCCTCCTCCTTGCATGTGGCTTTATTTGAGCTCGTTAAAAACTGTAGTGGGCCTTTGAGGATCCTCCCGTCACTAATGCTTCTGTGCAAGAGCCAAAGACAAACTCAGTTCAGCATGTGTGCTCCTAGAGGTGCGTATTGTTCCTGAGTACTCCAAAACACACAGCGAGCTGCAATATTTGAGCATAAATTGTTTTGAGCTGCAGCAAAGACGTCGTGTAAGGGGGCGGGACTAGAGCAACAATTACTATCGCACTACTGCACATCTGCAAGTGGTCTATTTAAATCCATATTTACATATGACAGTGGAGATCGGACTCTTTTCCTTTTTTCCCTTTTCTTGAGATTTGCAAGAAACGACTAAACGACTAAATTTCCCCGGTTTGGGGATTAATAAAGTTTCCTTCCATCTATCTATTATCCAGCATCCGAAAAACTCTACTCTCGCTTGCCGGGATGATGAATGCAGTGGTGCTGAGCGTAAAAGATTTGTTTGGCCATTTCACTTTCAAGAGGGCGGTGGGCGTTACTTTGCAGGAAGCCCCCTGCTCCTCACAAGAGAACGGCGTTTAATGGCTGAGGTCAGAGACGACACCGCACAAGTGTGGAAGAGTCAGACCTAAAGTAACACGATAGGACCGGTGCTTTTCGTGAGAGCGGTAGTGTGTGGAATGAGAGCAGTGTCCCGCTTTGAGGGGTGGAATGAAAGCGTGTGCGTGGATACTCAGCCCCTGCAGAGGCGGACTGTTGGATGGACTTTACATAACCCACATGTGAGGTCCAGCTTATAAATACAGACTTTAGCCGGATGAACTATGTTGTTTTTTTTTATATATATAACTACGTTTAGTTCAAATGACACGATATTTGCCTTCTCAGTGGGTGTGATGTCATTCAAATGTGACAATGAAGGATGCTCTAAAATATAAGGACTTTCAGGGGAGTGAAGAGAAACTTATTTTTGTGAATGAATTTTATTTCTATTTTTATATTTTTGTGTAAAAAGAAATAACTTGTGAAGTACGTTTTGCATCTGACTTGAACAAAAGACGTCTAACTTGTGTTAATAAGGTACTAGAGCTCATGTTGAACCAGATTTAACCTGTAACTAGTCATAAATATGGTTTGTATAATATCCCCGCAATTAAAAAATCTTATTCAACCAATTAAAGTTTGTTTTTTTAATCATCTCCAATGAGAGCTGCTGCTTCACATTTCTCATTACTGCACTGAAGAAATCCACATTGTGGTCTTAATTTTATTAGTTAGTCCAATAAAGAGGAAATGAAATCCTCATTATGAGTCTGTCTTAAGAAATGAAGTTTTCATAGTCTCTGTTTTTTCAGCCCATTATTGGCTCTTCAGAGGCACATGAAGAGCCATGTGCCTCTGAAGAGCCAACTTTAGGCTGACATGCTATTCATATTAAATACTATTTGGTTTCTTTCTACACTGTAAGAAAGTGGTCAGTACGTTACTTACAGTTGCAGTACTTTTCTTTTTCTTTTTTTTTAACAGTTATATTACATCGTTTTGCTATAATTGAGTTAGAAATTTCATAGTTGTGACATAGAAGTTTAATATTGTATTTTTATCCCCCAAAAGTCGGGTATATTATTGAATCGTCATCGTCCGCCTTAATGAGAGGAAGAACTGGGTTGATTTTGGGGAAAGTTGGTTGTATATTTTTTACAGCACTAGGGGAAGCTTTATCTCCAAACGTTTTAGGCCATAATTTCGCGACCGTTTTCCGATTTAGTCCAAATTTGGCGCAGAGATCTATCTTGTACGCGTCTCGCTTAACTCTGATCATTCATATTTTACTCACTCTGTGGAGTTTTAGTTCTACAAAAAAGACCGTGGACACATCTCATTTGAGGGGTTCAATCAGGTTGGATTGCTTGTACAATGCAGGGGATTGGGGACTTTTTGGTGATATGCACTTTCTGTCGGGAAAGAAAGCGTAGGCCTAGTTTACTACAGTACAAAAATATGAAGTATATATAATATTCTGAATGCCATCATTTTTGAGGTAAAGTACATTTAGCAGTAATGTACAGTTCAAAGACACATTAAAGTGCTGTGAATCTCACAGGATTATGTTTTACTGTGTCTCATACCGGTTTTTGCAGTGTATTGCTTTTCTGCAAAGCAAATCACACCCTCCGATTTTCACAGAAATACTTTGAATATCATGGTTTTTGAGTGGATACCCAGTTGAAGCTTTAATTTCCTGCTGAACTGTTTGCTGGATCTCATTTTCTGTCTATTTCCTTGAAGAATGTAACCAAACCTGTTTATAGTACGACACAGTGGCATGTAGATACTTAAGAGTAAGGGGCCAAGGACGGAGCCCTGGGGGACAACACATATCTAAGGGACCACCGAGGAAAAGGCATTAAACATGGCTATCGAGAAAGTGTTGTACGACTTTCATGGCATATTAAAACACGTCAGGATTTACTGAACAGAATTATGTTAAGGTTGAGCTTTTCTTATCAAAATCGACTATTTCCCATGAAATACAACATTTTATTATGAAATAATTGTTTAAGTCGTAGTATAACTATTTAAATACATGCTTGATCGTATTATTTATCAATTTATGGTCAATTTAAAGTGTCTGAGCTATTAAATTCATAAATGCGGCAAATATATAAAATATGTTTTTATGAATTTTTTTCTGAAAAGATTACTGTGGATTTTACAGCATTTTTTTTTACAGTGTAATCCATCAGTTTAATTTCTGAGTGTGAAACACTTTTGTCAGTGGGCTGCATGGGATGCGTGTCCAGTTCAACGGCTGCGGCTGTCCAACCTGAAATCCGGGCCGTCACACTGTCCTCACATGACTCCATGAAGCCAGATTCTCTCTGCAGCCACACCTGGCTCAGGTTCTGTACTCCGTCATGTACTCTCTCCGTTTTTACACAGGTATCGATATCCTGCTGTGGGAAGAGAGTGAGTGACAAATGTGGGGGAGAGCAGAGTGAATAAATCCTGCAGCAATACCTGTAAGAGTGGTTAAATAATCCCGCCGAGCAGGAACCGAGAGTAAGCTATTAATCTCAACATAAAAGACGATTCTGTCTGTGACGGAGATGATGGATGCGGCGGAAATGAACATACTAGACATGGGGATTTAGAAAAACATTGCTGCTGGGTTGTCAGCATCATCGTCATAAGAGATCATTCACGGCCTTTGTTCCACAACCGGCTACTGATTCATCAATGTGTCACACTTCCTAACAAGCCGTCCTCCAGCTCATCATCACCCCGTAAACAAACCTCTAAACCGTTAATCACAAATACTATCACTTTTAAGCTGTTCTTTATTCCCCCTGGTGAGTGGACCCAAAGAGGTGTGGAGTGGTAAAAGCTCCTGATCTGCCTACTGAGGGGGAAAAAAAAAAAAGTGACGTGATGTCATCAGGCTACAGAAATCATCGCCTCTCCCCGTCTCCCCAACCAGGACCAAAAACGTTGGTGTTGAAAAAAGAATCAAACACGTCTAAACAGAGCTGATTGTGCCAAGAGTGTGAGTAGTTTGGAACTCGTCCAGGTCTTTACAGACTCTCTACAAACAGACACGAGAGAAAACAAACAACATGTCTCCAAGCTTCTCGTTGCTGTGCAATATCAGCCGGTAGATGACTGTAAATGGATAATAATGTTTTACAGATCTATCCTGATATTATGAAAGTACCGCCACCACACCAGACTTACCAAACACTTTATCTTACCGGGAAACTCCCACTAATTAATACCTGAGGATGTTTTTTTCTTTTATTACAATGTGAGAGATGTATATTTAGTCAGGAACAATTAAAGCTTCAGCAACGACCGGGAGATTAAAAACCTTTAAGGGGACATTAAATAGATTTATTTGCATGCAGAGTTTAACTTATTATGGTTGAAGGGTATCTTGTTTTTTGAATTACAAATATTAGCCACAAAAATTGTCTAAGACCATCGAATGTCTAATTTGTAAATAGTTAGTAGGCAGGTAGTTTTTCAATAGGTGGATAGGTAGATAGTAATAAAGGTAATTAGTATTTTCAGAAGGTAGGTAGGTCTTTCAATAATGAGGTAGATAGATAGGTAGGTAGGTAGGTAGGTAGGTAGGTATATAGGTAGGTAAGTAGGTAGATAGGTAGGTAGGTACGTTTTAAATAATTAGGTAGGTAGGTATGTTTTAAATAATTAGGTAGGTAGGTATGTTTTAAATAATTAGGTAGGTAGGTATGTTTTAAATAATTAGGTAGGTAGGTATGTTTTTCAATAATGAAAAATAACCTACCTATCTACCTCAATAATGAGGTAATGATTATGACCCCATAATGAGGTAGGTAGGTAGGTAGGTAGGTAGGTAGGTAGGTAGGTAGGTAGGTAAGTAGGTAGGTAGGTATGTTTTTCAATAATCAGGTAGGTAGGTAGGTATGTAGGTTTTTCAATAATAATAATAATAATACATTTAATTTATAATGCACTTTACATTTGGATCAAATCTCAATAATCAGGTAGATAGGTAGGTAGGTAAGTAGGTAGGTATGTAAGTAGATAGGTAGGTAGGTAGTTATGTTTTCAATAATGAGGTACATAGGTAGGTAGGTAAGTAGGTAGGTATGTAATTAGATAGGTAGGTAGGTAGGTATGTTTTTCAATAATGAGGTAGGTAGGTATGTTTTTCAATAATGAGGTAGGTAGGTAGGTAGGTTTTTCAATAGGTAGATAGGTAGGTAGGATATCAATAGATAGGTAGATGTGTAGGTAGGAAAATATGTAGGTAGATAGGTAGGTTTTTCAATAATTAGTTAGATAGGTAGGTAGGTAGGTAGGTAGGTAGGTAGGTTTTTCAATAGGTAGATAGGTAGTCATATTTTTCATTAGGTAGAAAGTTTTATAGGTAGGTAGGTTTTTCAATAGGTGGATAGGTCAATAGTTATAAAGGTAATTAGGTTTTTCAGAAGGTAGGTAGGTCTTTCAACAATGAAGTAGATAGGTAGATATGGCTTTCAATTTGTAGGTATGTTTTTCAATAGGTAGATAGGTAGGTAGGATATCAATAGATAGGTAGATGGGTAGGTAAGTAAGTATGTAGGTAGATAGGTAGGTTTTTCAATAATGAGGTAGATAGGTAGGTAGGTAGGTAGGTAGGTAGGTTTTTCAATAATGAGGTAGATAGGTAGGGTTTTCAATAGGTAGGTAGGTACGTTTTTCAATAGGTAGATAGTTATATATGTAGGTAGGGTTTTCAAAAGTTTGGTAGCTAGGCTTTTAAATACATAGTTATGTAGGTAGGTAGGTTTTTTCAAAAATGAAATAGATAGGTAGGTAGGTAGGTAGGTTTTTCAATAATGAGTTAGATAGGTAGGTAGGTAGGTAGGTAGGTAGGTAGGTAGGTAGGTAGGTAGGTAGGTAGGTAGGTTCAATCCCAAAACAGAAATTAAGTTGTAATAGTCGAGGGACTTTTTAAAACCATAAAGGAACAGTAAAACTATGACTTTGTTTGTGCAGATTCTCATTCATGGTAATCTTGGATGAAGGAACTTCTTCAACTCTAGACCAGAGATCCGGCTGCTTCGGATTCAACCTTGGTGGATAACAATGACAGTGTATAAATGTTTTTTTGAGGGAAATATTCTCGTCCATTCTCGTCTGGCAAACTCAACATTCTAGCTCCACCAAATGAATGCATTCATTATATTATGAGTTGCGCTTCTTTGGTTTATGTGGTTCCCGTGGAAACGTATCAGGTGACTCTGATGGGAGGTCATCTTGTCTGGGGCATTTTTAGAAAACTGTACCCAAATTAACTAAAGTAAGTAGATTTGCCTCTTAGTATTTAGAATCCTCCATAAATTCTATTTTTTCAGTTTTCCAGTGAAAGATGATTTCAGGTTGACTCAACAATGGCCATCTTCTTCATAAGACACGCCCACAACAGTTCACTCCTCTTTAGGATCACCAAAGGAAAGAAAGATATGTCATATGTTGACGCGTCTGTTGTATATTTTTGGGAGGATGTTTAGGGCCAGTTATCGTCCACAGATGACTCTGAGCTGAGAGATTCTTTCCATCTTGAGACGGTAACGCTCAGTTCTTTGTAATGCAACAGTGAATAGCTTCTATAGAAGCCTCCCCCCAGCTGTTAATGCCCCCGCCACAGGGATCACAGGGTCACCCACAGTGGTCCCTCCATCCACACGTAACAGGCATGATGGTGGGTCGTTGACTCCGTTTAGATCTTTCCACCCTCGGTGTGTGTGGCGGCTGTTGGTGCAGAGAAGGGAGTGTATGGTGTGTTTTTTCAATGGAAGCAGCTACCAGTGCTGCTGTTATAATGAAGAACAGGACGGTAATGTTGAGTCATCGTCAGCATGAAGACTGAAGTCCACCTGAGGATCTGGTGCTATTCTGTGTTCTGACCCTATCTGTGTGGGTTCCCTGCAGGTTCTACAGCTTCCTCCAGTGGAATGTGAACATGAAGGGTTGTTTGACTTCCTGTGAACTGGTGATCTGTCTGCAGTGTGTTGCACCTCGTACCCAATGTCAGCTGTGACAGGTTCAAGATCCCCTGCAACCATACAGGGAAAAGCAGCTTCGGACCTGGAATATAATACAATCGTGTAACTTCCTACCAAGTCTAAATCGTGAACCTGGTTATCGGCCGTCACCATCATCACTACTGATTGAATACTTGTCAAGTCAAGTCATGCCATATTATTAGAATCACACATTTAAATACAATGTAGAGTTTTGAGAATAAGTTTGTAATGGAATCAAATCAGGTTAAAAAAAACAAAAAAAACATTAAGGGACAGAGTCAGGTTCCGGTTAAAATGAGGTCAGCCTTTATATGAAAGGTGGTTGTCATAGCAACTGTAAACTAAGGTCTATAACAGTTGTGTCTGGGGGAGATAGTGAGAACAGATGTGCTTAAAAATCTCAGATATTAATTCCGTCATCAGTCATCGTTAATTGCATCAGTGTTAACAGTTATTATTTAATGACGTTTAGAATCGCCCCTACTGTTTATGAGGAGGAAACTGTGTAAATGTGTATTACATTAAAAAAACGAAAGAAAAAGGATTATAACGCTGATTTAATTTAATGTCGTCAGTCATAGTAAAGACGACGTGAGCAACCCTTTAAAAAAAAAAATCAAAAAATCAAACAGAGGCGATTGTTTCCTGCCCTGGAACCTCATCCTCACAGAAGAGGGTTACTTGCGGCGCCGTGCAGCTTCAAAGAGCCGCCCCGCCACACACCTACAAATAGAAAGTTTGAAGGGGAATTTTAAATGGAAGTGGATTAATATTTCACCCCAACATTGATTCACGCCGCCGCTATAGACGTTTTCTTCCGCGAGTGAGTCACTTATGCAAAAGCCTGCAGAGATGTTGGTGCGGTCCTGATCCGGCACACCCTCCGCTTTCTAGTGTGTGTTAGACGTAATGGGCCTCCTATGTGGAGCTTCGCTGTCATCACAGCTTAGATTGTCACCACAGCAGCAGCAGCAGCAGCTCTGTCATTTTATCATTCCTAACAGAGTTGGAGATATCAGGGGCGGAGGCGTTCAAGACCGAAGGACGGAAGGTATTATCATTATCGGCTTGTGGTGTTTGCTGGCTTGATATTCATGACATTTACAATAACATGGGGACGTGCAAGGTAATTGTGAGGGCCACAGTTAAATGCATCGAACCAAATTCTGCTTGTGCAACGAAAAAAAATTGATGAAATCGGGAGAAATCTCGAGGGACACAGAGAGAAAAATAGAGATTAAATCTCAGAGTTTCTGGTTTTCATGTTTCATGTGTCACTCCAGTTATTAGATTCCGCCTCTACATGTTGTTCTGGTGCCGGCTGCATGTTGCAGTGGTGAAGGACAGGGGAAATCTATTTTCATTAAAGTTGCATGACGGAGCGTGAAGACAACTGGCGACTGCCTGACTTGGATCGATGGCGCTCCTCATGCTCTGGCGGTTTATCATCCTGCCTGATGGTGTTTGGCGTCAGGACGTTATGCTCTGACGTCGGCTCGCAGTAATACACAACTGCATTTGACATCTTAATAAAGAAAACTGTTGGAGGCCATGCGAGGATGTTCATCAGTAAAGTTTTTCTTCTGACAAAGCAGGAGGAGGAGGAGCGGGAGGAGGAAGAAGAGGGGAGCAGGGAGCAGGTCTTGATACCGGAGAAGGCAGATTTTTTTTTTAGACAGCGTGCAATTAAATCGGAAATGTTAAAGGGGGTCAGAGCCACCAGAGAGAGCTGAAAGAAGTATTTTCTAAACAGCACAAATGAATCATACCTGCCCAGTAGGCTCGATGACTCACCATTCCTCTCATATTACAAATGAGGGATTTGTAAATAATAACAGAACGCTGAAATTACTGCTTAAAGCACAAGAAAGAAAATGTTTGGCCGTCTGCCAGTATCTTTATTGCCTCTGTAAAACATTATTATTAAACTTGCGGGATCAGATTTGTTTCGGGCCACTTTGGGAGCATGTCAAAATTACATTGGGCTAATATTTTTTAGATTAAGTGCAAAAAGTTTTGTTTTTTTTAACTTAGCTGCATATCCAGCAGTTACTGTGTGGCCTTAAAGTCACGTCCAGATCTGTCGCCCTTTTCAGATCGACCTGCTGTGTCTGTCAGCTGTGTGATGCTGAAAATGGACCCTACACTGTTTTCGGCCCATATTTGTTAGTTCTACCCGATGCCTGTCAGTCAGTAAAATGCAGAAACTCGACGTATATTTCTTACAGGAAAATGCCGGGGTTTTCAAAGCTTTTATGATATTTTAATATAACTCTCAAAGATGAGCATCTGGTGAGTTTTGACATGTACGGCAAAAAATATTATGTCATTTGCGATGGTAGATATTTTCATAAGGGAGAATCTTGATGCCGAAAATACCGATAAAAACAAGATTCTAGAATACTGAAACAGAGAAAATGATGTTTCTCTCTTCACCTAAATGACATGTCAGGGTTGCTGCTGTGAAACAAAACCAGGACAATAACTGTGATGAGGACAGCTAAACAATGGAGCTGAGGGCAGACGTGCCCCGTTTACATGGCAACCAAATTGCTAGGAACAGAAAGGTTTTCCGTTTCTAGCAATCCAGCATTCATTGAGCACACAAATCCAAAAACCCCAAAACAATTGAAGCGCTGTAGTATGCATGCCAGGCCAGTAGTTGGCAGTACATGCTCATATTCATCACCGCAGAGTAACACCACAAGCCTGCTTACAAATAAGATAGCGTGCCGTTATAACCGCCGCCAAGGAGGTTATGTTTTCACTCTTGTACATTTATCGGATTGTCCGTTTGTTTGTGCGTGAGCAGGATTACGGGAGAACTACAGGACAGATTTTCATAGGTTTTAGGAAAACCCTAGAGGTGATTAAATGTTGTACACTATACGTTTTTCTCAGCTTTTAAACTAAAATAAAAGAATAAGCCGTTTGGAGCAGTGATGTCACAATGTGGCGATTGCTGCCTTCGTTCCTTTGAAGTTTCTGGTGGCCCATTGGGCTGAACAGAGATGCTGAAGTGAAAGGCACAGAACATGCAGGTCGGTCAGAGTATTTGAACATAATAATAATAATAACATCAATGAAGAAACTTGTAAGAATTTTGCCTGTGGCCATAAAACAGACAATGCAAAAAAAGTAAAGTTTTTTTTTTTTTTTATGGTAACTGCATTTTGCTTGTTTAAGACATTTGTGTGCTAAGTCTCAGAAAATACAACAAACGGTTTACCTTATTATGCAACAACCGGTTAGGTGTCCCAGGTTTTCATTTCAAACATTTCTATACAAACATTAATTGTAATTCCCTAATGAAATGCTGTATTATTGTCTTTAGTTTTACACACTACGAATATAGACTATTTTTAACTTTCTTTTTTAACCCTAATGTACCCCTTTTATATTGCTTTTCTCAGTCATGTATCCCTTCATTTTTGGTAAGCAAAACCCCTTTCTAAAGATATTTAATACAGTTCTGTGCCCTCAGTGTCTACATTTATTCATCAACAGATGTGTGCTGCATTTAAAGTCTGTGCAGTCCATTAAAACAATCATTACAAACCCATTCTTCTTTTATCATGCAGTTAAAGTTAAATGACAATGTTTGCAATTGAGCTAAGTGTCATTTTTGTTTTCTTTATAACTTTTGTCTCCATGTTTCCAGCTGCATCGCTGCTACAATGTATTAAGTTCAATAATAAGGGAAGGCACATACAGAATGTAGGAACGTATTTTATGTTTGGTTCTATGTTTTTTTTATTTTTAGAGTCGTAGTTATTATCTTTATAACGGTATTATAAGCTCTTTTTACTGCTCGTGTGCACAGGTGAGGACTGCACTTTAAATTTGGTTGCATGTCCACAATCACAATGAAGATATTGAATTTTATCGAATTGAGGACATTTCCACCTGGAACTTTTTGATGATTTTTGTTCCTCATTTGTTATCCGAGCTTCAAGGTGATCAGCTTATTATTTAAAGTGAACTAAACGCATTTAAAATGGGAATACTAAATGTAAAGAGTTTTTTTTCATCGATTTATAATTGCAGTTTTTCAATTGAAACATTTTTTGGGAGTCATGTATGAGATTTGAAAAAAGCTGATGACCCCCAACCCCCACCCCCCCGGGTTTATCCTCAAGTACCCCGGGTGATATTTGAGGAACATTGGACTATTCCATTCTCAAGAAATCCTGGATGGAGATTTAAAAGGGTACCACTATAAACCCGTCACATTTGAATAAGATCCGCCGTTTTCTGTGCGAGAGGGAGGATTTTTTTGGGAAGTGAAGTTTGTTGTTCACCTGGGGGTGCTTCACTAATTAGCAGCCATTCCACAAAAAAAACAAAACAAGATCCACTTTGCAAAATCTTTGTCAACAGTTAAAGAGGAGGGAAGCTGGGGTGAGGGAACAGGTGGTAGACAATAATAGAGAAGATCAAATACGTTTTTTTTCTGCAAGCAGCCCTTCTGTCTCCTCTTGCATGAAAAACACAAACATAGCACGGATTCGTGTAGTGAAGCGCATGAATATTTAATCTATTCTTGCTGTTCGAAGACATAAACAAACCACTTGGACCGCCAAAAGAGGAACGAGGAGAAGAAAGAAAAAAGGATTCCTCTAAATTTAGCAATGTGCGGCAAACAGCACGGACCCTCCTCCAAAACAAATCCTGCTCCTCCATGCTCTGAGTAGAAGCCCTTACTGTACTGTGATGCCACGCTGAAGGACTTTGTTACCACGGCAACTAACAACTTGCTGAGAGAATGGTCAGATTAGCCGCTGAAGTGTGAAGAGGAGGCTTTTTTCAGATTTTGCATAAACCAAAGTGCCCGAGGTCTCTCAGATGAAAACGACGTTATAAGGACTGAATTAAGCCGTTTCACCTTTTACCTATTACCTACAGCTAGACCTATGTTTTATTCTAAATATACCTTTATAGAGGAATAATTTAGCAGGTGGATGCACCGAATGCTGCAGGCATGTAAGTGAACACAAGGCTGCAGGTGAGCCAATCACACACTTCAGGAAAAGAGCTCGGTGGAGTCGGATGCATCCCATTAGTGACAAGGATTCACGCCACACTCCTTCATATCACCACCCCCCACCGCACTGACCCCGCCACAACATCTGAGTTACCTGGTCGAACGCCGCTCTTCCCCCCTCGTCCTGTCAGCACGGCATGGCGGCTCCTGGCTCCCTTCTCACGGATCACGCCAACACACGAAGAGCAGAGGATCTGTGCCGCTGCCTAGACCAGAGGAAAGTATATTTAGGTACAGACTGCGACTGTTGACTGACTGAAGCCTCAGAGATCCTTCACGTGGGCCGGAGAGAAGTCTTGCGGTGGATGGTAGGTTTTTGAAGAGCAGTGAGTCTGGGCCTCCAGCCGCCTTAACTTCTACGAGAGAGGCCAAACACGCTTCAAAGGACAAAGCCCGTGGGCTTTCAAGGTTTCCCAGCACACATTTGGAATGCGGAGACGAGCTTTCTTCATCAGTCAGTCAGTCATGTTTCATGTTATTTCTGCCAGGACTGTGTCATAGCGAAGTTAAAACTAGAACCGGGTCACGTCTAACATGAAAGAGATATTATCTGTAACAATAAAAATCCTCCCTCTCGCACAGACAATGGCGGATTTCATTCAAACGTGACGGGTTTATAGTGGTACCCTTTTAAATCTCCATCCAGGTTTCTTGGGTATGGAGAAGTCCAATGTTTCTCAAATATCACTCTGGGTATTTTAGGATAAACCCCGGGGGGGTTGGGGGTCATGAGTTTTTTTTAAATGTCCTGCATTATTCCCAAAAATGTTTCAATTGAAAAACTGCAATTATAAATCGATGAAACAAAACTCCTTACGTTTAGTATTCCCGTTTCAGACGCGTTGGTTAACCTTCTGAAGTATGGATACATAATAAAGTTAGCCATATCAGACCGATAAGCAACGACAGTCACAATATGTCACAGTTATGTCTGTTCTAAAATGTGCTTTTACATGATTTGTGTATCAAAGTATTACAGTACAGTATTACTGCAGAAGTTCAAAGGTCATTATTTGCCTTTGACAGTTGGGGTGCTGTGTTGCTTTTATTGAGCCTCACGGTTCTGTAAGGACGTTACAAAGGCGTGAAATTCAGAGGTAGTAACAGAGCAGCGTTCATGTTTGCATAAACTGAGTAATTCAGAGGGCTGCTTACCCTCCTAGCAGAGGATAAGATCATTTCCCATGATTTAGTTTACCATGATCAGGTCTTGAAGATTTCACGGGATTGGTTTGACAGACTGCCAAAGAAGAAGGCGTCGCATAGATCCGTAGGGAAGACGGCGGCCTCAGCCCTTTGTTGTAGTTGGCTCCCTCTTTCTCTTTCAATTACTGCTCTAACTTAAATCACTTTGCTCTAACTTTGCTTGGTTGGCATAAATGAGCTGTTTGGACAGTAAATGGCTGAGTGACTAAGAAGTTTTAAAAACTAAACCTATCCACAGAGGGGCCCATGCGGAGCTCGGGTTAATGGGGAGGGTTGCGTCAGGAAGGGCATCCAGCGTACAACTAACGCCAAATCAATGTGGGGAGCTTGAAACTGATTTCCAAACTGGCTCAGTTAGAGTCCAAGTTAACAAATACTTTCACTGGTACTTTTAGCCAGTAGGGTACCTGCGGCACTTATGGGAATCATCGATCTACCAGCAATGACTGACTCAGAACTACGACAACAACGCGTCTGTCAGCAACAAAAATGACAAAAATGTCCTAATTGTTTGTTTTGGTATTTTATCTCAGTGGGTGAATGAGTTTTAGATTTAAGAAAGATTGCTACCTTGGAGGCTGAGCTGCTCTGGTACTTGGAGCTAAATGCTAATGAACCACCTTGTAAATACAAGGTTAGCTTACCGGAGATAAGGCAACTTTTTGACTTCCCGTGTTCGTAGGGGAGGGTTGATTGGAGAACATATTGGGCTTAAAACACAAACGATGTGAAATTGTCCCTGTGATTCTAACATAGTTTGTGTTTTTTAGGATCCACTGGTAATCTGGTGAAGGGGCATACATGATTGAAGTCCAAATTTGAACTTGTGGAAATAGATTTCTAACTTCTAGTTTCCTCCTGTAATTTCCTCAAAAATTTTAGTCTGGTTCTAACTTGATGCAGGACCAAAAGTACAAACTAAGGAATTTTACTGGACCCAAGGTACAGTATACTAAGCAGAGCTGATATGAAATGCGGCACAAGATGGGTAAAGGTTCTGACCATGCTCTCTCTTTCTCTGTGGTCCCACTGTGGGAGTGAAACGTGGATGAAAGCCCAGAATTATGTATGCAATGGCCGACATGTTAAGTAGATGACGTCTTTTGAGCCGCTTTGTGTTTGTGCGTGTAAAACAGGAACTATAGCCAGAATGGGGATAGCATTTGCTTGGCGCAGATGAGTAGCAGTTGGGTCGGACCGGTTGGCAGGCAGTGCTGTGATTCTATAATGGCCATATGTTGGAAAGCTCAGCACCGAGCCCTGGGTCTGTGTTTACAGCCGGCTGTTCTGCCGAGCGGGTGCGTGGCCTCCCAGCAGGAAAAGTTCTCTCCACACGACATGTGATGGTCCAGCTTGTCCATTCGCCGATTCACACGTGTGACCACCGCGTAACCATGGATACAGCCTTGTTACCTTGCATTTAGCCTCATTTGAAACGGTGGCGCCTTATCGGTGTTATTCAGCTGGCTGTTGGATTCTGTACAAGCAGAGCCTTCAGTTTTCTGTTTACCTGCTCATACAGCTTCTCCACTCTACTGTACTCACTCCTGTAAAGCAGCCAGAAAATCCAGCGCTAGATATCTCCTCCTGCCAAGTACCCAAAAGCACACAGCAGTGACAAGATCCTAATTGTCATGAACATTCAGTCAAGAGAGATCAGGCGTCGCTCATCCTGTTGGGTTTTCTCCCCCCGACAGAATAGAGTGTAAATATGTCAAATAATATACAGAACTGATTTATATAATATAATATGATATAATATAATATGATATAATATAGTATAATACTATATAATATGATATAATATGATATAACATAATATAATATAATATTATATTATATAATATAATATGATATAATATAATATAATACAATATAATATGATATAATATGATATAACATAATATAATATAATATTATATAATATGATATAATATATAATAATACAATATAATATAACATAATATAGTATAATATGATATAATATGATATAATATAATATGATATAATATAATATAATATGATATGATATAATATAATATTATATAACATAATATAATAGAATATGATATAATATGATATAATATGATATAATACATAATAATACAATATAATATAATACAATATTATATAATAGAATATTATATAATATGATATAATATGATATATTATTATATAATATGATAGAATATAATATAATACAATACAATATTATATAACATAATAATAATAATAATATAATGTCAGTGATGGACAAATGTGTTATTGTATTTAATTATTATAATGTAATCTGATCTGAGAATAAAATAATCACAAAAGTCTGAAAACATCAGGTATGACAAATGTTTAAAGACATATTCAAACTCCTCACATATTCATGCCTGCGGTTTTACATTTGTAGGCCGTGAATCTGTGAAACTTGATGCGGATCTAATGAATGACTCTGCCAGACTTTTTCCGATGGTTCGTGTGCACACGGAGATTCCAGCACGCAGGTCACATGATGTCGTGATGGTGGAGGTAGAACAGCCTATTTGTCAGCCCTGTATACAGAGATGATTATAATCACCTTCTGCACAACACACAGTTGACACACACACACGGTTCACACGCACACAGTTGACACGCACACAGGGGAGGAACCCTTCAGATGGAAAGTCTTTCCGTTCCTGAGCTGACAGTTGGTTTTTGTTTGGGAGGATGTGGCTGTCGGATGAATAGACTGTACTTTACGAATCCTTTGTGCCCACATGCATGATAATCGGTCGTTATCCTTAAATTACCAGTACACACACTTCTTTCAAACAATAAAAGGACTTAAATAACATTCTTAGACAAAATGTGTCTTGTAAAACAGAAGGAATTTTAAGGCCCTAACACGTCAATTCAAGTCACATTATTGTGTCTGAAAAACATAAAGTGATTATTTCAAAAGTTAGAATAGGTCAGGTTTATAGGTTTATACCTCCTCAGCTATCATACAATATTTATCTTTATTCTTAATTGAAAGTTGCTGTCTAACTTACTGCATTTTTAGTTTTCTTTTAAAAATGTTTTTTGAGTTTGGGGTCCAGAAGAACTGATAACATTTCAATCAGAGAAGGATGATTTATGACAGCAGCAGATGTGTGATAATTATTCTATTAGAAGGTCTTTGGCGCTCAGACTCTTTGTGATAGAAGGGTCCCTGACCTGAGCAGCAGAATATATATCCTCCCTCTGGACTGGTGGTGGTGGCCGATGACTCTGCTGAGTCTGATGAAGGGTGAGGCGGATGGATCTCTGAGGAGCAGGTGAGGATGGAGAGATGGAGGGAGTGCTAACCAGCAGCATGAAAGAACTAGATGAATGTAGAGAGAGTGGTATTTAAAGACAGCAGCTGATGGTGAGAGCATGAACATGCAGGTGAGACAGTGATGGATGGATGAAGCCTCCTGGATGAGTGCAGCTGATCTGGATTGGTGCCCTAGACCGTGAAGCAGGTAATGGAGACCAAGCATGTGTGAAAGGTGAGGATAATAGAGTGGTATGAGCAGTAAAGTAGGGCCCGAGTGTGCAAGAGGATAGTATTTCTGATTGAACTTTTACTAGATCTCCATCATATTATGAAGGTTAAGCCTTAATCCGTCTAAATGGAGCTTCTGATATGAGGTTACATATATCTCTATGTATCTGATTGTTATTTTTATGTGGACAGTTTTCAGTTAGAACCTCATCCCCCCCCTGTGGTGAACTGGCGTCTCGTCCAGGGTTTACCCCGCCAGCTGCCATAGGCTCCAGCCCCTGAGACCCTGAATTTGATAAGCAGGTCACCGATAATGAACGAATGAATGAAGGTCAGACATAACATGCAAAGGTGTAACCTTAAATAAAATCGTGGATGTCGGTTCCCCAAACCTGCAACTTATTGGAATAAAAAAACTCCCTCCTCCGTATCACAGCATTTACATCATGATAATATAAGGATATATTGTTGTATTAAATATTAGCAAATTAATCTGAGTCATACCATTGATTGTTATTCAGAGTTTGCTAAAGGAGATTTGATTATGTCCAAATTATGGTTAAATATATACATAACAACACATGTTGGTAATCAATATACTGTAAATCACTGAGGTGTTAAATTATGACTGATTGTTATCTTAGAATGCAAAGAAAATTCTGATTAAACTCCACATTAGTTAATCGCAGAAATCAGAAACAAACATTATTATTGTTATTATTATTATGTTTTACTGTTTGAGATTCCAAGTAGAATCTGTTTCCACTCATCCGATTCTTTGAGAGGATAGTGAGACACTGTGTTGCTTATTATTGGTCAGACTTTGGTCTTCGTACGGTAGTTGTGTGTATCATGCTGTCATATTTGGATTCAGAGTCAAACGAAACCCGATTAATATTTAGCCACATTGTTGGTTTTGCGTTGCCAAAAAATTCTCTTTGAAGTCCAGTTGAATCGTAACAGCGACAGCATGATGCCAGAAATATCCGTCCTCTGATATAAAAACATTTTCACTCAAAGATCGGATGAAAATGAGCCAGAATAATAAAAATAATGAAATTACAACACACACACACACACACACACACACACACACACACACACACACACACACACACACACACACACAGATTTAGCAGCGCTGCTGTGTTCACTGTTGACGTGGACTCAAACAAGACGCTGGATGTTTCCTGGGATGTTTGACATTCTCAACATCGAGGGGAAAAGATTTATCTATAAGTTGGGGTACTTTCAAATAATTGTGAAGTTAATTTGAACTCACCCCAGCACACCCAAACAGACACACACACACATACGCAACGCTATTAACACAAATGTGTGTTTGTAACACACACGTAGCGTTTTAGCCGCCCCAGGCGTGACCATTTCCTTTAATGGTCCTTGACTCCAAATGTTGGATATTGACCTGAAGGCTTACTTTCGTAGGCTGGAATTCACAGTCATGTAAATGCACACACAATCCACACACACACACTTGCACAGCTGCAAAATATTGATCCGGCCATCATCCAGATGTAATTTGGGAGATAATAAAAAAAAAGGAGAACTTGATTTTGCAGCAGTGCAGAGATGATCGGGTGTATTATTATATATAAAATAAATGTCATTTGTCACCATATATTCTTATTATAGCATGTCTACTAATGCATTTCATCTGACATGCACCAATCAGCCATAACATTGTAACCACTGACACGTGCACCTGTCAGTGGGCGGGATATCCGAACATTTTTGGTCCAGAAGTTTGAGGTGCTGGAAGCAGGAAATATGGGCATGAGTAAGGATGTGAGCAACTTTGAGAAAGGACAAATTATGTTGGCTGAACTGGCTTAGTTGCCGGTGCTGTTGGGTGTTCCTGGTCTGCAGTGGTTAGATCCAAACCAAAGCGGTGAAGGGATGAAAAACTGCTGAACCAGCGAGGAGGCCCACAGGTGTGTACTTAATATGAATCCTCCAATAACTGTGCTTTCGTGCTGCAGCACAAACCAACACAGGGGAAAAGAGATAGAATGAGCATCAAATTAACGCAAACTGACGATGTATTATTATTCCATTTCCCAGACTGCCCTCCAAAGCAGCAAATGTGAGACAGAAACTTTTCTTTGATTTCACACCAAGGCCTCAGACAACAACAGCTCAGCCGCAGCCCAACCCATCAGGATCTCCTCCATCCAAGAACCTCATCAAACTTCTAACAAGCAGCGGTACGGTTCCCCGGCCGTGAAGTCTCTTCACGCTATTGGGTTTTATTCGTGCTCGCGGAATAAAAGAGAATTCAAATGAACATGCGATGGCTTTCAAGATCGGACTTGGACTGAGAACTAAGAAAAATTCAAACTGGAAAGCGCTCAGAGAGCACATGACTCTGCCAACGCCACCGTCGCTCTGAAAATGACTCACTCGCCAGGTCAAAACAAAAGCGGGTACCAACTTATTAATCAGAATCGCATGACTAATAAAAAATTGTATTAACTTTTTCTATTATTAACTGATTAAAAAGAGAAACAATCATCCAAAAAAAGAATCCAAATGAAAATAAAAGCCGAATCACCTTTTCAAAGAGCTTTCCTATCATCTTTAGGATTCATGATCGATGTGTTTGAATCATAAATCAGAAAAATACAACCATTTTAGACAGTGATAGGATTTACCCACACGAAGAACAGAATTAAATATACAAAAGAACTTTTAAAAGAACAGTAATTAGATTATGTCTAGCATAAATAAATGATCATCCCGTTTCTGAAAATGTAACCATTAATAGCAAAAAGATAAAAGTAAAAGATTTCAGAGACAAGAATTGAATCTCATAGATCCAGATTCTGACCCATATCTGTCTCCACTAGCTCACAGTGGTAGAACATCAGGAGCCGTAAGTTTATGAATGGTGTCTTCATTTTCCCCTCCACGTCCATGAACTTTGGATTATCTCTGCATTTTGAGGCACTTTATAGAGCGACAGTCTATCCACATCAGTAAAAATGGACTGATACCAGTAACGGGAGCATCCGGCCAACCGTACTGCTTTGGATCGGACCCCCACGCCCAGCAGCTCGCTGAGGAGCCGCTCCTCCTTCATTACCAAAGAAGCCGGTTGGGTTGGTTTGGACTTCCGGATAGTCACCTCCTTTTGTAGGTTTTCCAGTCTTATCCAACCAGGAGGAGACCCCGAGGTAGACACAGAACTCAATGTGGGGACTTTATGTCTCATCTGACCTAGAAAAGCCTCCGGATCCCCCGGAGCCGGAGAGTGTTGCTGGGGAGAGGGACACCTTGAATGGGGCTTAGAAAGGTTTTTTCTTGATAGACCTTATAGATTCTTCTGTGATACTGTCTAAACATCACTATGTGAGAGTAGCAGGGCCGGGCAGGAGAATAAAAAATGAGAGGAGGAAGTTATTTTTTTTCATTTTGGATTTTGAGAAAAAAAGTCAAAATGTTGAAATCGGAGGAGAATTTTTTTTTTAATTATTATGCATTTCAAGGATAAAGGCAGGATGACTGGATCGCGCGACTACGGCGCTAACAGAGCCACAGAAATGCAGATAAAAAAAAAAAATCTTACTCTGATTTTGTTCAACTTTTTTTCGAAAAGAAATATGAAAAAAAAAAATCTTCCTCTTCTCATTTTTTCTCTCAGGCTGGCCCTAATTGTGCTTTCCGCTATATTTCAAAACTTCCCCCACCTGAGCTCCAGTTGTAGCAGTTATAGAGGGAAAAGTTAGATCGGTTCTCCTCAGATGTATTAAAACAACATCGACCTGAACTGAATTAACATAAACACACAATCGTATATTATTTTTATTTTGACTTTTTCATCATTAGATATGCATTTCACCATCACTTGATCTCCTACAGAACACATTAGAAGTATTTTGGTAAAAAAAAGACGCGCCCCTTTAGGCTATTTCATTAGGAAGGAGACATCACATAGAACCGCGCAGATAGCCACATCTTCATCGCGCCTTGGAGCCATGCATTCATCATTCTGCACTCGGTCCAGCTCTGCCTTGTTTTAAACATCAGGCTCCCGGTGCAGCGGCGAACCCCCCCCCAACCCCCAAAGGCATTTCCATACTCTGAACTTCCTATTTTCAGTTGAGTGAGAAAATGATCTACGAATCCTCTTCTCTCCGCCGCAGAAACAAGCGGCTCCCACTGAATGAGAGGAAGGAATAAAAGATGGGGACTAGGATGCAGTGCAGCACGATCGAAATGGAATGCAGTTAGCAGAGAAGAAGGGGCAAAAACAAATTGTGCGACAGCACCCAGAGATAGAGCTAGTCTTCATATCGGAGTCTAAGCTGTAATCCGCAGGATTTCTGTCCTGAGCGAAGAGCAAACGCAATTTATTACCACAAGTCAGAGGATTCTAAGGGGCAGATTAACAAAACATTTTGGTTCCTAATACAGAAGATAAACAACACTGAGCCTTTTTCCATCACTCTGAGAATAATAAGAGTTCTGGTTCTGTGCTGAACACGGCGTGAATCAGTAAGCAGCAGAACTTGGAGGTCTGCAGGCGGTCACATCCAGCTCTTCAGCGAACAGCTCGCCGTACCCGCCTTGTTCTGTGAGTCTGTGACAAACAGCTGGCAGAGTTCCCATTTACATGATAATGTTGAGTTTCATAACAAGCCGGCGTTCATTTGTTTTGGAAATGTGATGCATAAAGAAACGGTTGAAGGCATTGTAGAGTGAATACCAGGTAAAATAAAACCTGCCATCGTTTCTGTCCTTGTTCATCTTGCGGCTTAAACGCGCTAAAAGCATAATATCTGCGCGTGTAACATGTTTCACAGGAAGTTTCACAGGAGTATAGACGGCAACAAAACTGGGGTGTATTCAAAAGATGACACTTCAAAATAAATAAAAAGTACTCAGTCGCCCCCAAACGCCGTTGTCGTGTGAAGTCTATTGTATAAGTGACTCATATTGATGGAGGTGCTATTCTGAAATGGAACCCACTTAGACATAAAAACTAATTCATGCTGCCATTATCCTCACAGCAGGGTCATGTCAGAATTTTAAAAAATAGTCTCAAGCCATCAAGCCAAGGAATAAAACGTATTGACATGGAAAAAAGACCCTTCAACCTGCTTTTATGTCACCTGGAATATAAAAGCAGGTTATATTCTTTTATATAACCTTCTTTATATAACGTCCATACGTTGTTTATTAATGTTGGTCGGCGGCGCATCGTAGTATTTATGTCTGTTTCTCTGGAACGCTCAAATTCCTCACACGAGTCAGAATTTAACGATATATTGTATTTAGTCGCAGTCTTAGTCAAATGTCTTCGTTACATTTGACCTTATTTAGTCATATTCTTTGTTGTTAAGCCAGGCTTAAGTTGATCATAAGTCTGGTCCAACTAGTCCAATCAGATCTATCTAAAGTCGGAGATATAAACATGTCCTCCACAGATGCTTCGTGTTAACGCGATAAGTCAAAAAAAACATTTCATTGACCATTGCTTAATTTTATACCCACATAGACCTCAGTGCGAGGAAGAACTGGCTTGATTTTGGGAAAGTGGTGGTATAGTCCTCAGAATATAAGGGGGAGGTCATTTAACTTTTTGGGCCATCATTTTTCAACCATCGGTCCAATTTAGTAAAAATGTAACGTATTTGTATGGAGGGTATTTATCTTGTTCGCATCATATTTGTTTTCACGAAAAATGTGTTTTCGGGTAAAACTTTCCATCCGTTGGTCCGATTGAGATCAGATTTGGTGCATATGAATATATTTGATGCGTGAGAATCGACTCGAGCAGGTCTAGCTTGTAAATATTTGATTTAATTGTTGTTTCTTTTTACAAAAGAAACACATTTTCGGACACTTAATTATAAATGCAGTTTAATCAGGGGGATAGCTTGTGGGACTTGCCCAGATTAGAGCTAGTAGGTTATTTTATGCATTTTTATAAGTGCAAAGTTCTCTTTAAGTGTAAATAAAATACTTTATCATGATTAAGGAAGCTTCATACATCTTTGCATGGTCTAATGATAATTGAACCAGTTTTTAAGGACAGTTTATCAGCTCACACTGGGGAAAGTATTCATCAATGAATCAAGGTGGGCAAGATTACAAGGATGAAACTTATTTCTTTTCAATTATTTTCAGTTAATTTCACCATCAAGGTTGAAACTGTGAGTTTTTCTACTTTGTATTCAAGTTCAAACGTCTAGATTGAGAACTCATACCCTGACTTTGGGTCCTGCCTGAAATCTTTTTTATATTTTGAGAATTCTGTACAGCATAGGAACAAATATGCTGTTGAACAGTAAATCATATCACAAACACATATTTGTGGATGAAGCTGTCGTGGTTTCTGTGGGTGTGTGAGAGCGCAGACATGCTGAGTCCTGTTCTCCATCATCAAGCAGCCTGACAGGCTGTCAATCACCTGGGGAAAGATTTAGCGTCTCCAGCTGGGGCTGATGTGGTCGGACTCCCTGAACCGGCCCTCATCATGCATTCTTTGAGCTTCGTCCGTGATAACATCCTTCAAAATCTGCTCTTACCACCCGGTGTTGTGACTCAGGGAACTCACACCGACGCATCTGGCGGGGCTTGAAGTCGATAGAAACGACTTAAAGCCCTGGATGTTTTGACAGCAGAGGCCTTTTTTTTTCTGAGACACAAACAGTGAGTATATTAATTACAAACAGGAAATGACATGAATGTTTACAGTAGAGTGGAGATACTCACATGCTGTTCTCTCCCTCAGGATGGATTTTAAGCCGCTCTTTCATTAAAACAACCTGGCATCTGATGTCACACTCTCTCCGCGGGGAAAAACTCTACGGAGCAGGGAAATCTCACTTGAAGAGTAATGTATGGTATTTATAGGATGTTCATGCCACTGAAGGACCCGCAGGAACCCACAGCGACAATCTATCCGCGTGGAATGCATTTGTGTCCTGACCTCTTTTATTCACTCAGCTCTGTTGTTAAATATTTGCTGAAGTGACTGGAATTGTTTTCTCATTGTAAATATATTATTATTTCATTATGTCAATTCTACCATTTGCATTGGATTCAATGCACTCAGGTTAACCACATTAACTTTAAAGCTTCTCCAAACGTTGAAAAATACCTTTTTATTGGCTTGTTTAAACCCTTTAATGTCCCCAACAAGATGGAAAGTATATTTCTTTGCATATTTTATCCCTTAGTTTATTTATTATCAAAGACACTCTAAATTAACTATAAAATGGCAAATTTTTTGGTCAAACATGTTTGTAAACAGTTAAAAAATAAAGAGTCTTTAATCATTTCATGATGAGATTTTGTATTTTATGAAAAATAATAAATGTAAGTTCGATTCTCTAAACCTTTTTTAAAACTATCTGACCCTTATTAGACTTTTTTTGATTGTATTAGGTCATAAAAAAATGACCCAATAGTCCCGGCTTGTGCCTCCTCCTGGGTGAAATAGTACTTTCTCTACAACCGTGCTTAGTACCTGGTCAAAATTGGCCCATTTGACCTGTGGTGTCCCCCAGGGCTCTACCCCTGGCCCCTTCCTCTTTAGCATATACTGTTCATTCTGCCACTGGATCATAATATTAACGGTTTCAGTCGAGTGGCGCGCATTTTTCAATAAGAAAAAGCGACTCTAGCAAACAGCTGAGCGGGACCTTAAAGGTGTTTCTGCAAGCGTGGAGCGTTTTAGGTACGTCTGTCCCAGTTAGACAACCGTGTTCTGTGTTAAAGGCTGATTATGAAGGATGTAGGCGCCGGCAGCATCTTTAACGAAAGCCGCCGGAACCATTGACAGGTACATAGTGTACGACTGTATTCCAGATTCTGCGGTTGCGTCTAGCCAGCTGTTTGTAGGTTCTGATTCTATCAATTTTGCTACACTGAGCCACAAAAAGCACAACTCAGCCGATGCATTCTGCCGTCCTCATCCTCAGGCTGGATAATGCACAGCTGTTCCCCGGCTCTGTAATAACGTGTCTGCGTGACTGGATCGGTCCCATAGGAACAAAAGTAATTATTTACATCTACCTGTCGCCTGCTTCAGAGACAACAAACAAACACACAGATGGACAAAATGCTTTTGAATTGTGGAAAACTTTCTCAGCTGGCCCCCTAGAGTTTCCGTGAATATTGAGTCCAATCGCATCGTGAGCCTGTGGCTGCAGTAGGTTGTCGAGCAAACTGGATGTTGAGGGCAAAGCGCAGATGTTCCGGGTGCAGCTGCGTTTCATTTTCCAGCGCCGTGGCCGGCAGAAGAGCTCCAGCCGAGTCCTTGTCATTGTGTGGACGAATGCCGGATAAAGATTTATCCACCACACAAACCTGCAGTGATTATTTTACATTTGAGCGGGGGGGGGGGGGGAGCATTGAGAGCAATGAGAGCATTTGACGGACAGCAGTCCACACTTGGGTCTGTTTAAGGGGTTCTACTGTTCAAGGCACTGATGAGCACGGGGATCAGGATTTTCCCGAAGTGAGCCCCTCCTGCTCTGTACCGGCGACCAGAGGGCATGAGGCTGAGATAATGATTGAGTCCATGTGGGATGTCCTCTGCCACGGCGCTGGTTGATGCTAGCTAAAGCTATATTATTTAGTTCTGAGAGGTTTGGTGTGGGGAGACCAATGACCTCAGCAGCAGTGTTAGTTATGCCTGTGTTTTTGGTTGGCCCGGTTTGTGACAGGTAGCATATCAAAGAAGCAGGTGGAACAGTCTGGAAGTATGGGCTGAATGACGCTCTGGTACCGCAGTAGGAGGAGATGAGTCCTCTGAGTTTATGGATTACAGACGTCTCTGCTGGCTCCTTTTTTTTTGAATTTTGATATTTTGAACTGTTTCAACTGCTTGGTCCTTGATGATTGTCATTCTTATTTTGGGCAGATTGGAGTGAAAGGAATAAGAAGAGAATAGTTTGATTAGTACTTTCATTCAAATGAGTTGGAGTCTGGAATTGATAGAGCAACAGTGAACGTCCTCAAGGTATTTTTCCCAGACCTCCTTGCCAACAGTCTCCTGACCTTCCTTTAAATATTGGATGGAAACCAGATTGTTCGCCGTTAAGAGATCAACAAATCCAGAACCGGGTCTCTTTGAGTCATGGGTTCGATTTGTGAGAATGTGCAGGTAGAAGGTTGACCTTTAGCCAAACACATTTTAATCTGAAGGATCTATTCATTTCTTTGAGATTCTCACTAAAAGGGCATACTGACTTCTTAAATATTCATTATTTTGTTTTTATTAGTATATACAGGTCGGAACATAATACTTGTTGATGTTTTATTACCTTACAGCACACATATTATACAATTCGCAGGTCATCTCCCATGGAGTCCACTGTGGAACCTAACTGTGAATGGTGATAGCAGACTTTTGTACAATCTACAAACAAAGGAGAGAGAGAGAGAGAGAGAGAGAGAGAGAGAGAGATAGCATCTTTTCAAGACACATTCACTCTTTCCAGAGATTTATGAAGCCGAAGGAGAGAAACAAAGTTACGTAGAGGATTTAGAGACTAATGCGCAGCATAAAGAGCCTGAAAGCAACAATAAAAGATGAGTTGTCAACGAAAGAAACAATGAAAGATTAATAAAAATAACACAAACAAGAACATAAAAGACGGATATAGATATATTAAAACAATGACATTTAGTTAAAGGTAATAAATGAAACTTGGATAAAGGTAATAACAGAGGAGAATGAAGGTCAATGGCTTTTGCTCCTTTCAGATCGTCTGGATGGCTGTTCCAGTGGTTTGGATGGAACGACTGAATGCAGCACCTCAGATATCCTAGACAGAAGAGAAGAACCAAAAAACACAATAATAATAATATTCTATGTACTCAAAGAGATACCTCTACATTTTGCGCTCTGTACCTTTTAAAAAATAATAGGTGTAATCTGCTTTCTCATCTTGGTCTTTCTCTGAACCATAAAAATGTAATATAGTGACAAAAAGATCATTGGAAGTGTGTTTATACAAACAGTGTTTATACAAATACTGTTTGTTAAATGTGTTGAAAACACTTTAATAATCCTTATGAGAGCAGGAAGGCTCACACACCCCTTTATTCCTAATCTTTATTGTTGTTGTTGATTAACTATGAAGTTTTGGTTCCTGGTTCTCGATTAGTAAATAAGTCACTTTCATCCCCGACAGCAAGGGTGTATCCCCGAAAGGTCCTCAATCTCCTGCATTAAACAAACAATCCCCCTGATTGGACTCCTTCAATTGAATGTGAAGTTATTTCAAAAGTTTTTTTCTTAAAAGAATAAAAAGCTCTCGAAGCAATTATAGGTAAAATATTAAAGAACTCCTGGAGTCGATTCATACGCACCAAATTTAGGCAAAATTTAACCAATGCCTGAGGATTTATGGCCACAAATGTTTACCGATAAAGCCCCCCCCTATTGTCAGAAATATAGGACCAATCTCTACCAAACTCAATCCAGTTGTTCCTCGCACTACACACTCTTCTATGTGGGCATAACATTTGATTCAGGAAATAGTTTTTGAGTTATGTAAAGTAAATAGAGTTTTTTTTTACGTGTAAGCTCCCCCTAGTGAGTAAAATATAATATTTACAAGACAGATGTCCTTGTGTCGATTCATATGCACCAAGTTTGGTCTCAACTGTAATCTCTCAAACCACGGGTTGAGAGATTACAGTTTGACAATTTCAGATAAAACTCACCCTGATGTCAGAAATATGCAATCGAACTTTCCCAAAATCACCCCAGTTGTTCCTCACGCTAAGGGCTATGGAGGTATAAAATTTTTCAACGACATAGTTCCGGAGTTATCGCGCTAACACAAAGGATCTGCGGCGGAGGCGTCGATGACGATTCCATAATATCCCCGACCTTTCAGGCATATAAATAAGGTAGAAGAAATACAGCACAGTGGGCAGCAAGTGTGGAAAGAGCGATATATTTACAGAAGAGCTGTGAAGATCCTGCAGCCTCACCTCCTCCAGAAGGTGCCATGAGAGGAGGCTGCAATAGTTTAACCTGTGCTTCCTGCTGGGTGTAAGGTTAAGCTTCTGTGGTGTGACTGGAGACAGAAGAACGTGACGTGAGTGAGAGTCTTCAAAAGTTGGCCGTCGCCGCAGACGCTGCGAGTTCTCTCGCTCAAAGAAGGAGGAAGCAATATGAAAAAGCCTTGTTTCGATTGAGTAGCTGCACGCAGTGAGGTTCTGATCACTTTCCAGAGGAATCATTCGGGTGCCTGGCCTCAGGAAGAAATCCAATCGTTCAGACTCTGGAGAGGTTTGCCGTGTGTGAAGGAGGAGGGTTGAGGAAAGAAGTCTGGTAATTATCGGCGCGCTGCCATGCTAGCACTGGTAGCACATTGTTGAGCAAACACCCTGGAACAAAGGGATTCCTCCATACGACCGCAGGCCCAGTGAGACTCACTGCGGGGAAATGCCATGAATAATTAATACAAATGTGTATGTGTCCATTTTTTTTAAATTACCGCCGCCATCTTTATTCTGATTTGGCCCCATGCTCGCTGGTGATTGATGCCATTTTTCCAGCTGTGCATTTGTTTCCTTCAATCAGCCGTCGTCTCCTTGCTCCTCTCTCTTCGTGTGCCTCTGCCGGCCCTGCAGAGGTCGAATCGGCAGCACTGCAACGTTAATTAGCAGCGTAAAATCTCCCCGGAGACCATGCATGCAAACTTTTATGTCAACAATTCCAATAATCCATTTCCTCTCAAAGTCAAAAGTAAAAAGGCATAATTCTTTGGAGTTGCACTAATGAGGCAGCGGGATTGTGTTGCAGAATGCTTCCTCCTCCCCAGTGAGTTTCTGAGAAGTACTTCCATTAATGCACAGAATCACGACCTAATTTATGCTGTTTTTGCTGGACTGGGAAATAATGTTCTTTAATTTTGCCTTTATCTCGGATGCTCATTAGAAATAGAAAGAACAGGCGGCGTTGTCAGAGACACTTTAGGTTCTTTGCATAATACTAATAAATCCTGTTCACTAATGGGATGTCTTTGCCCCTGGTTTAGCTCTCCACCCATAAAAGTTCCCTCAGTTGGACAGTTTTGGCCTTAATGGGATTTTTTTCTTTGTGCATACGAAGTAACGCATATTTTTAGAATATTTGCATTTGTTTGTTGGTGGAACATAATAGCTACATGAAAAAAAATACATTTTCCATTCCTATTCAAAGTAATGTTGGGCTTTGTTACAATGCTTGATTAAAAGTTGTTTTTTTTTACACTTATGTCAACATGTTGCATCTTTCACATTCTTGTCCCTTCTCTAAAATGCCGTGTTCACATCGGGAACTGAAGTACGTCTTTTCCCCCTCTGATTTCTGAAAAATCAGGTCACGTCAGTTTTATTACCTACAAATCCTTACATGAAATTAAAATCTATGGAAAGTTCAGTGAGGAAGACTATCCCCTTACACACTAGGGCCCGACACGCCCAGTCTAAATGACCCTCTTCATGGTCTGAGGGGTCCCTTGGTATCAGCTGGGATCATTCAGCCGGCCACATCTATTCAATCGCTAGCAGTCATTAGCCTATTGTCCCGCTGATTGCTAGCATTCATTAGCCTATCATCTCGCTGCTTTCTTTTTAAATATTATTATCTCCCTCCATATAGTTCTTTCATGTTGCTGAATTGCACCACCCTCTACCTCCCCACCTCCGCCCAGTCATCAGCCACATCATTCATCAGACTCAGAAGACTCATCTGCCACCACCACCACCCTCCAGACTCAAAAGACCTGATATACCTTGATGTTGCTCAGGGCAGAAACCCTTCGATCACAATCTCCCCGAAGAGTCCAAACAGGAAATATATGTTTTCTAAAGGCTCTAATGGATTAATGACCACTTATCATCAATTGTAATTAACATTTAACTTTTTTTTCTCATTCTCTGTCCCTCCTCATTGACTCACTGTGTTTGAAATAAACAGATATAAACATTACAGAAAGGGTGAATGATAAGGTTTCATTTTCTCATTAATAAGCTGTGCCTGCCTTCTACATAAATATATATATATGTATATAAATATATATGAGTTAAATACGATAAATATGTACCGAAAAGCTTCATTGATAAAACTCCTAGTGTTGGAAATAAACAGCTGATGTTTACCAAAAAAATGAATCCAGTTCTTCCTCACACTAAGGTCTATTTGGATACAATGTTTGAAAATGATCCTTGAAATACTCTAACCCATGTCTTCATTGCCTTTTCTGTCGACTTAAAGACTAACTTTAGCACCTTATTTTTTTTTTTTAAAGCCGTACTGCTGGATTATACTTTCCTCTCACTATCGGTTAAGATAAAGACCTTCAGTTTAAGTCCGAGTTGATATGCAGGAGTCCAACAAGAACTTGTTTTCATCATCCTCCACTCCATGTGTTTGCCTCCAGTTTAATAAGCACACTTTCCTGGCGCTGTTTACTCGGAGGGAGAACGTTTTTGATTGGAGAGGATAGCAGCAGGCAATCATTCCAGCACCTCTCTCACACTCTCATCTGTTGGGACAATGTCACCGTACTCATCCGTGTTGACCTTATCTTCCACTTCAGCTGAAGGCAGAGTTCCCTCGCAGTCGCTCGGGGACCCCCTGGGGATCAGCAGAGATGTAAGAAAATAAATGTCAAGGATGTTTAGTTCCTAAAAAAAAGGAGATGCTCTCCTTGAGAAGCGGAGACTCAGAACCAATCCTGAACACAGAGCGAGAGGGAGAGATTATAAAAAATAAATCACATAAAGCTGGAATAAACTGTTATTGAAACAGTTTCCTGCCGTCCGTCTCTCCCGTATTTCCCTACCTAAAGGGGGCAAATAAGGTAAACATCATCCATCCATCTATCTTTACTAGCGTCTGTTTATTTATGATGAGGTCATGCGTGGAGCTTCAGGTAAACAAATCTAATGCAGCCTGAATTGATATTTAACCATTCAGAATTAAGTTGTGGACACGGCATTTAAGGGGAGGGACAACAAAAGTCCGATTGACATAAATACGTAATTTTGATTAAATGTTTCATCACATCACAACTTGTTACGATGGTATCAGACACCTTCATGTTCGCAGCAGATCCTTTCAGTACTGTATGAGGCCATGAGGGGCCTCCATGGATGATCAGATTATCCTGGGGAAGATTATCCGCTTGATAGAGCTCACTGCTTTCAGGGAATACTGTTAGAATGAACAGGTACTTGTGGTCGGTAACAATCTTTGGGTAGGCGGTGAAACCTGTCATAACCTTCTAACCACTAATATGTGAAGTCCGGTTGAAATTCATTAGGTGGCAAGAAGAACATTTCGTTTCCCAGAGTTCATAGTGATGTCCGGCTTGGTGTTCCCAGACTGCGGTGGTTATTAGTCTCCACATTGGTCTTAGGAAGCATAACGGGTGAACTGAGGGCGGGGTCAGGGGAGGCCAAGGCTCATTGATGCTCATTGATGCTGGTTCTGATTGAACGTTGTGAGAACACACAGCAACAGCGACACACACACAGAATTCGTCAGGTGGTTGTAATGTTACGGACATTGGGTGGTAAGTTTGTGCACAGCTTTTGCGGATCAGCACTCCATAGGCTCCCTTCAGTAAACCTGTAATAACCTAGAGTCAGCACAAGTCTGATGCATGGGGTCTGATTTTCTGCATCCTCATTAAGTGGCTGCTGAGCCTGGGGGGCAATATACAGGAAGGGTGGAATAAGGGGAGAGGCAGAGTTTGAAACTTAACAGCAAAGGACTTCCAAAATCGACGAAACACATGTCCCTCTCTGAGAAAACTCCACGGTGGGATTAATGCTGCATCTGACGTAAAGGCTTACCACACCGAACAGATGCCAGCCTCACACTCTTATACAAGAGCAGCAGGTGATATAATCCCTCTTAATTCTGCATTAGAAAGTCTTGAGCTTGAGCTCAAACTTAAACTTCCACCCAAACGCAAGGCCGCACCACAAAAGTCCCTCATTGATTTCAACAGGCTTGAAGTGGAAAAACCCCACCTGGGTGGAAGATGGCGAGCTCATTTCATAAATCTTTACAGCACGTGCCGAAAGGCCGTGTCGATACAGCAGGGTGGACCCAAGCAGGCCCTGCCGGCTGATCCGGCTCTCACACTGGGCCCAAAAGCATTGTGAGGCATCGATTGTGGCTGCTTGGGCAGATAAATATCAGAATATGGGGCGATAACGTTTGAATGCTGCCGCTGGTATTCAGGCTAAATGGAGCCATTATGGACCGATGGTCTGGAACACGACAGAGTCGGCACCGGCTCTTCCTGTTTAAAATTATCGACAAAGCCTCCATCTATTTCAGCAAACCACACATGGAGGCAAATTAGAGGAGATGACGGAGATACAAGGAGGAAGATGATCAGTATTGCTCTCTCTCTCTTTTTCTCCTGTAAGTTCTCCATCTCTACAACGTGAACTGATTTAGCCAGTTGCAGGATCTGAAGGTTTCTCTACTATAATATTCCGTAGATTCTTTTCTTAGATGTTCGCTTCGGTCAGAGTTGCCCAGAATTACCTCCATGTAAGCCACTGGCCTGGCAGAACTTTCTGTTCTTGTTTGGAGCAGAACTTCACAGATACAAAGCTTTTACGATGGACGGAAACTCAAGAGATAAGTAACATTGAAAAGTTATAAGTCCAGAGATTTTCACACACACGATTTTCTACAAGCAGTTGGAGACAACTGCTTGTAGAAAATAAGCACACTTACGGGTGGAGGCTGGAGCGTCGGTACGTCTACAATGAACACATTACCCTCCACTCACATTCCACTCACGCTGATTGACTGATTGTGCAAATGTATGTTGTGTGACTGTGAGGAGATTATTTTCCACCCTGCCGTACTTTACATACAGAAGAGGATTAGGGCCACATGTGGCTCCATCAACAGTTTTTGTGGAATTCTGACTTTATTCTAAAAAATCTGACTTTATTCTCAGAACTCTGACTTTATTTCCAAAATTCTGACTAAAATCTCAGAATTCTGTCTTTAAGCTCAGAATTCTAACTTTCAAACTCAGAATTTTGAGTTTATCCTCAGAATAGGTCTGCATGATTTTATTTTATTTCTTTTATTCTTTGCTTAAAGCCAGAATTCTGAAAATACTATCAGGACGTCAAAAGAAAAATTCCTAAAGGCATATTTGGCTCTAATCCTCCTCTTCCGTTTTTACATTCTAGTAACAGGCTGCATTGAGGAACTGCAGACCCCCGAGGAGCATCATTGAAGTAACCAGGCGTGCGGTTGCTTGATCATGGACGCATCAGCGGTTGAGGGCGACAGCTATTTCCCTACTAGATTTGACAAGTCTGCTCAGGGACTTTAAACATTTCAATCACACACTCGCTTGGTGTAACTGTTCACAATTGCTTTGGTTTTGCAAACACTTGACTCTGTTAGAAGCCATTTACCAAGGTGCTTGTAATAACAGAATTGTCTATTTGGCTTATATTGCACTACCCAGAAAGATTTAGCCGTTTGTACTCAAATAGTTCTACCTTTAATAGCCATCGATTCTTTTCCTCACACTTTTTATAGAAAAAAGTATGATCAAAACACTTTATGCTCTATAAGGTTATTGGATTCCCAGTGTTTGTTAAAATTGCATTTATCGAAAGTGCACTATTTTCTCCAAACTCTGTTGTTTGACCCATATAATTACTGTTTGTACAGTTTATTCTGTCAAAGGAGAAAACTCAATTAATGATTTCCCTGAAAAGACATGGATATTATGGATATAATGGATATTATGGATTCGTCATCGCCTCCTCAGATTGTTTGTGTTAACGCGATAACCCCAAAACTATTTCATGTGTCATTTTCAGACTTTATACCCACGGATGTCTAAGTGCAAGGAAGCACTGGATTGATTTTGGGAGAAGTCCGTTGTACATTTTGACGCTAGGAGTTTGTTGGCCATAGTCTCTCAGCCGTTGGTCCGATTTTGTTCAAATTTGCTGCACCTGAATGGACCTGAAATGGAAGATTGGATTGTGATGTTAAGACTTAAGAGCGGCGATAGCAGCTACAGTCACTCAAACAAAACCAGCTCCTTATCATCCAGTCAGATGATTGGATCAGACACTTTGTAACCGGGATGGCAGGTTATTATATACTCAAAAAATCAGGGATATTATCATCGCCGCCACAGCGTCCAATGTGTTCGCCTGAGATCCTTTGTGTTAACGCGATAACTCAAAAACTGTTGAATGTTTCATTTTCAAAGTGTATATCCACAAAGAACGTAGTGTGAGGAAGAACTGGATCGATTTGGGGAAAGATCGTTTTTTTTTTTTTATCAAAAACAATTCGGACATAACTTTACATTTAGTTTGAGGATTTCAGTCAGGGCGATTGTACAACGCAGGGGATTGGAGTCATTTTTGCTAATAAACACTTGTTGTCAAGGACAACTGCGTAGGTTATCCCTTAGTTTATTTTTATCTTGCTTCTGTTCCAGATTGTACAGTGTAGAAAAACAATTATTTGCTTGGAAATACATAAATAACAACTCAAAGAGAAAAACCTTTGATTCTCGTGGAAAAAACAAACTTGTAGAAAGGTTCTAGAGACCGGTCTAGTTTTTTTTCCCTCATGCTGTTTAGGAGAGACACAAAGAGCCCGTACAGTAATTAGGTGTTCATGCAAAGCTGCTAAAGTACTTGTATTCCAGCGGCAGTGCCGCGCTGCCGTTCCTGTAATTGCGTCTCCCTTTCATGAAAACTTCACTTGTTGCTGCTGCTTCCTCGCTCAGCTCCTGGTCCCTATTAGCCGTGGCTCCAGCTTCTCTTTGACCCCTACGGTTCGCAAAATTAACCCTGCTGAGAAGCGACGGTACATAGAGTCCAGACCTGCTGCACTGCAAAAACACCCCCCCCCCCCCTCACCGAGTTATTAATTATATAAGTCAGATATTAGCATATGTAGGAATATGTGTTGATGCAGGATCATGAAAGGCTCTGTTACTAATAAACAAAACACTGTATTAATTATTAGATTTACTCTTAAAAAATTTTTGCAGCAAATTCTTTAACCTTCTACGACCCGGATTTATATATAAAAAAATGTAAAAAGCATTTTTTTTATTTCTCCTTGAAATTAGGGGTTACTGTTTTTTTCATAAGTGTTAGACCTGAACTCTGTCTCTGCACAATAAATACTTTAAACTACGTCCTCATATGGGGACATTAGGTCTATTCTGTTATGGATATTCTTGGCGAGTAAAGTACCATATATAGTCTTTAAAGCGTTCAATGGGGCATGATGACTTAACAAACCGACGTTGTAGTAAATTAAGAATTTATGTAAAATAATAAAATGGTTCCTGACGACGCCCAAAAAACCCAAATAACCACATTAAACTATCAGAAAAGACTTTTCTTTTATCCTTTTATCTTGCTTGATTTTAACTGATTATCTGATTTGTATTTTATCCTTATAATTTAATTCTATTATCCTTTCAGTCGTGTGAGTTCGGCACTTCGGTCAACGCATTCGGTCGTTCAAATGTGCTACAGGAATGAACCTCATGTTGACTCATTAATGTTTATTATTAGTTCCTGATAATTCTTACTAAAGCAGTAAAGAAATATAAATCAACATGCCGCCACCATCACATATCTGGACTGGCCACAAGGGGGCAGCCAAAGCGGTCCAGATGTGAGGACCACGGGTCTGAGTGAAACAGAGAGATGTGAAGAAAAAGGGACAAAGGTGATGTCTGAATATGAGACTGCAGGGTCTCAGCAGGTCAAGGCTGAAATAGTCTCAATCCTGTGTTGTAATATGGAACAGTGAATAAGTAGAGAGGATTCCATCCATCGACTAGAAGAGGCCAAGACACGACAAGAAAAAAAAAAACATGTTTTATTTTTATTTTTGTCTTTTGATTCCTTTAATTCTCCCCCCCTTTGTCGCTCTCTCTATTTCCCTCACTACAGGCGAGGAGTGGCCATGCCATTTGGCTGTTTAACCATCGGAGAAAAGAAGGATTATAACAATCCTTCGGATGTGACGGATAAGTATGACATGGGTCAACTCGTTAAATCGTGAGTCTCTCAACGGCTTTTCCTTCAGAAACCAAAACATGATCCGGTCGGATCCTCGTGTGACGCTTCGCCTTTTCCTTTGAATCCTTCTACTCAGGGAGGAGTTCTGTGAGATTTTCAGGGCCAAGGACAGAACTACAATGAGAATGTACACATGTAAGAAGTTCCTGAAGAAGGATGGAAGGAAAGTCCGCAAGGCTGCAAAAAACGAGATCCTGATTTTGAAGATGTAAGTCATTTGTTGTAGTTGTTGTTCCCTGGAGTCCAGTTTTCTGATGAGACTATCAAGATCCTGGTTTTTTAACATCCTTTCTTTGTCAAATACATATTAAATACTATTTTCTTAGACAACTAGGGCAAAGCCCAGTCCCCTATAAGACTCCAATCCCCTGCGTTGTACAAGAAACTGATTGTTCAATTGATTGAACTCAAATTAAATGAGAAGTTATGTTTGACAAAGTGTTTTTTAAAAAAAAAAAAAAAAAACTCCCATTTAGTGAGTAAATTATGACATAATTTACTCACTAAATTTGAGAAAACAGGATAGATCTCCTCAATTTGACACATATTCACCAAATTTGGACTCGATTGGACCAGAAGGTAATGATTTAGACGTCAACATCATTTTTTTTATCTTCCTCATTTAAAAAAAAAAAATCCCCCTAGTGGGTAAAATAAGATATATAAAAGATAAGTGTAATTTCTAAGTGTAAAGTCCTCATTGTATCGAGTCAAACTTATTATAATATATATATTTATGATTATTGATTGATTGATTTTGTAATATATGAATAATTCCTTTTTTTCTCTTGTAAATAAACCCAATACATTATGACCACAGTAACCAACATCTGCAAATAACAGCTGGAAAGCAAGTTCCTTTTATTTATAGAGACAACAAAGAGCAGGAGTAGCCTGAACCCTTTATTCTGAAGAGAGCCAACAAGTTGCAGAAAAACTTGCCTTTAATAGGTAGAAACCCTGTGCAGAACCTGAGTCTGGGTTCTACAAAGGGACAAAGTGCGAATACATGTTTTGATCAAGCTGTAGAGTCGATTTAGTTGTTTTTTAAAATATGTCTATTATAAAGTTCTATTTAATGGTATACATGAATTTGTATATACCAGTAATTTGCAAATTGATAGACACATTTTAGGAGGAAGCGGTAGAGAATCATTTTTCTCCGAGGCTTGTGATGTAACAGATATGTTAATTACGGTTATGTCATTTTGTCACCACCTGTTAGTGGTGAGGCAGTGTGACCATTTTGCATTAATGTACCAAATCCTAATTAACCATTCGTGAAGTTTTCCATCCATCTCTGGAGTCTGCATGAAAGAAGGATTAAAGTTATTTCAAACACAGATTTATTGATTCCTGACCCTGTTCCACATTCAGCGTAACCTGGAATAATGCAGCTTTAATGTCTAACTCAGCGTGAAATTTCCCATCTGGTTCTGTGGTTGTGGAAGGACCACATCAATATGCATTTTGCATCTTGAGTTTCTTCATGTCCTTCCTCTATGTGTTATTTATGAGCCTTAACCGTTCTTACAGAATTCCTCCAGCCCGATCGGCGATGCTGGCGTCCTCTGCTTCTCTGTCTTTGTGCTTTTTCTCGCCGTCTCTCTTGAAACGCTCGTGACATTTATCCTTTGTGACTCTCAGGGTGAAGCATCCCAATATCCTCCAACTGGTGGACGTCTTTGAGACCAAAAAGGAGTACTTCCTCTTCCTTGAACTGTGAGTTCTGATGTGTGATTAGACGGGGTGGGGGGGCTCTCTGCCTGTCTCTGCAGTCACATGGTCTGCTGAACTCCATGTGTTGATTATGCGTTTGTGGGGAATGAGCTGTTCTCGCCTCAGGCTGGGTAGATATGAGAATAGCTCACAACTCCCCTAATTTGGTATGCAGATACGATTGCCGGCAAGCTGCTCCATTCTCGCCAGCATGCGCTCTTTAGGAATTTGTTACATTTCCATAGACGCGCTAAATGCATGACGTTCCTCTCGTCCTTTGAGGACAGCTGATTGGTAGGTTTTGGAATGCAGTTCAAACCGAAAGGGAAACATCTACGGGGAAATAATAAAAACAATTTCCACTTAAGAGGTGCAGTGTGTTACGTAAACCTGTGGAAAATGTTTATTCTCCGAATATACTTTCTAAATGTACAACGAGCAGGTTTTCCATATCAGCAGGTCGCGTTCGCCTGATTCACTGACAGCAGAGGGAGAAGCTCCATAGTCGGATTTAAACCAAATCACCTTTAATAACAGACGCCTGCAGACGAATCTAAGATAAAAATAACATTTATAACTTTAAGAACAAGCATGTAAAACATGATGACTCTTCTTTCTCCACAGTGCGACAGGCAGAGAAGTGTTCGACTGGATCCTGGACCAAGGCTACTACTCAGAGCGAGACACCAGCAATGTGGTGCGCCAGGTGTTGGAGGCCGTCGCGTATCTCCACTCCTTAAATATTGTCCACAGAAACCTCAAGGTAATCCACTACAAGAGTAATCCACTACAAGAGTAATCCACTACAAGAGTTAACCACGACTACGCTATCGTCCGGGTATATCCTCCAAAGGTCCGCAATCCCCTGCGTTGTACAACCAATGCCCCTGATTGAACTCCACACATTAAATGTGAAGTTCTGTCCACAGTATTTATTCATTAAAAAAGTAGCAATTATTAGAGTAAAATATGATAAAAGTTAGGATAGAGTTGGTTCATATGCATCAAATCAGGACTAACGAACAGTTGTGATTAAAAATCGTTTTTTTTTTTTAAAGTGAGTAATATACGAACTATTACAGTAAAACACGATGTACATAAGAAAAATCTTCGCCATTTGATTCATCAGCACTAAATTTAGACTAGATCGGACTAATGGATGATACGGGTCTCTCTCCAACCCCCTAATCTACCCACCAAAATAAAGACTGAAAGAAATATTTCTTTGCATACTTTATTTCTTTTGGGCGTTTATTAATGTCATACCTGAGACACTAAACTAAACTAAACTTAACTTAACTAAACTAAACTAAACTTGTGACAAAATGACAAATCATTCCGTCAACCATCTTTTTGAACAGTCAAAACAATCAACAAATTCAATTACTTCATGATTAAATTTTGTATTTTACGGCGCCCCTCTGGTGACATTGAAGAACAGAATAACAAAAAAAACCTCGTGGCCACGACTTAAGAACTCATTCCAACGAGACGATAAGTCGTTCCCACGCGTTATTAAGTCGTGTCCCCCCCGGCCAGTTCTTTCTTCTTCAAAGTCACCAGAGGGGCTCTGGATTATTTCATGGAAAATAATATCCAACTTTAACTTGATTAGCTCAACCTTCTGGTAGAAAACTATTTCACCATTATTAGACTTTCTTGTTGGTCGTATCAAGTTTCATAAATCTGTTTGGTAAATCCTCACATGCTTCAATATGCCAAAGAAAGTCCTTCTTATCGAAGAGCACAACCATCATAAATGTGATTCCTTTGACCTGTGGTGTCCCTCAGGGCGCTATCCTTAGCCCCTTACTCTTTAGCATCTACATGGCTCCACTGGGTCATATTATAAACCGGTTCAGTCACATTTTCCAATAAGAAATAAAAACTCATTATGTGCTTCATCAAACAGGTCATTAAAGGGTTTTAAGGTTTTGTCAAAGTTCTTTTACATAAAACGTATTCAGAGATAAAAATGTAGCAGGAGTCCATTCAGACGTAATGGGTATTTAACCTCTTGTGATGCGTTCAAGCGTCGAGGGTCGTTGTGTGACAGGTTTTCTTGATTATGTTGATAATCATGAAAAGTGTTTACCTAACCTTAAGAACCCTCATTAGTGACGCGTGGACTGTGTGACCCAATGACCCTCCGTGTACGAACCTCCTCACAGGAGGTTAAAACTGCTTCTGAAGGAACCTTTAAGGATTCCCCTGACCCGGATAATGAGAAACTTCTCGTCTCTATTGCAGTTTTTCTGGAGCTTCTGTCTCAAAGGAAAGGAATCCATAACTGTCAGCGTGTTAAAAAAAAACAACAACACATATTTCATTTCTTTGAAAATGCTTTTCTTAAGTGGAAACTTGTCAGGTTCGGTTGAGGAATTCTTCCTCAGTACGGTCCCGATGACGGACGACTGAATGAAACGGTTCCGCCTTTCAACCCATTTGTTTGAATTTACGCCAGATAATTGAACTGAGGGATATTTTCAGTCTCCTCATTATATTTCTGTCACAAAGAAATGTTCATTAGGCAGTTAAATATGAAAATGAAAGCGCTTAAAGATGAATATTACATTAATTGTTGTCACGGTAATGTTCTATCTTTGTAAGTTGGAGAACTTGGTCTATTACAACCGGCTGAAGCATTCCAAAATAGTCATCAGTGACTTCCATCTGGCCAAGCTGGAGAACGGACTGATCAAAGAACCCTGTGGAACACCAGAGTATCTCGGTGAGAGCAGCTTTTCCCTGACAGGGCCGTGATGGGGGAGGTAGATGGGTGCTGAGTGAACTTTCTGTGCTCTCCTGCAGCTCCAGAGGTGGTCGGCAGGCAGCGCTACGGGAGGTCAGTGGACTGCTGGGCCACAGGTGTCATCATGTACATCCTGTAAGTGGTGACTGGAGAAAATGACACTTCTAAACACAAGATGAGAGACGATAGGAGGCATTTAACGTTTCACTTTTGTTCATTTGGACGGTTTACATTCTCAGGCTTTTTATCATATGGAGTTTTTCTTCGTAACATAGTTCCCCTAGTGAGTAAAATATGAACTATTAGGTTAAATATGAAATACACGAGATAGATCTCCGTGACTCGATTCATATGCACCAAATTTGGACCAACAATTACAAAGTTATTTCAGAAAAACTGTGTATTTCCTAGAATAGCTCTTCCCAGCTAGGGAAACTATGAGAGTAAAGTATAATAAAATATAAGATAGGTCGTTTCAAATGAACTGAAATTAGAATATATCGGACTAATGGTTTGGAAGTTAGTAAAATAACTCCCCCTAGTGAGTAAAATATGAACTATCAGAGTAAAGTACGATACGTTAAAGACAGATCTCCTTGAATCAAGACATTTGCACCAAATTCGGACCAACGGTTTAGAAATGATGGCCCGAAAACCTTTGAGATAAAACCCCCCCCAGTGTTGGATTATATACAACTCACCTTTCCCAAAATCAATCCAGTTCTTCCGCACGCTAAGGTCTGTGTGGGTAAAACATTTGAAATGATCCATCAAACAGTTTTTTGATTTATGGCTTTAACACGAAGGATCTCTGCGATGACGACTCCATCGCCTCCTCCACCTCCTCCACCTTAACTGGCATACCGTTTCTGACGCCCCTTATTTACCCTGCTACCTCACAGGCTGTCAGGAAACCCTCCTTTCTATGACGAAACAGACGACGACGATTATGAAAACCACGACAAGAACCTGTTCCGGAAAATCCTGGCAGGCGATTATGAGTTTGACTCTCCGTACTGGGACGACATCTCCGATTCAGGTACCTCCGAGAAAAAACACCAAGATTGTAAAGCTATCAAACCTGACATGTTTACAAATGATTGTTCATGCTCCCGTTCGTCACATGAACGAACCCTGTCGCATTCGTTTCCACCACCGTGATTCCTCCTTGTGATTTCTGACAGCTAAAACTCTGGTGACCCGTCTGATGGAGGTGGATCAGGACCAGAGGCTGACGGCTCAGGAGGCCATAAACCACAAATGGTGGGTTCTTCTTCTTCAAAGTGGTGCAGATCATTCAACGCTGTGTGATTCCAGTGACTTCTTTCATGTGGTCCAAATAGTTTACAAAGAAGAGACTTTTCTTTCTAAAAATCTATAAAAAAATAAAAATGAAGTTTCACATTCATCAACCTGTAAGTTAGTGTAAGAAAAATATTCATCCTTCACTGATCAGTAAACTTAAACTAAGTATTAATATACTTAATATAAGTGTGACATAATTCAATAAAATTAGATGAGAAGATTGACAGATCCTGTCTAACTTTATCCAGACTTATCTGACACTGGTGACTGATGAGGTCATGTTCTGATCCATATTGAAATGTCCTGACAATTATTGGATGTATTGCAAATTTTCCTGACATTTGTTGTTTATTGCTCATCTATGGAAGACGAGACCAACCATGGAGGCAGATAATTATTTTCATCTGTTTAATTTATAATAACGAGATAATTAAGTTCATTTCCTTTTCACCACCGTTTCTTTGCGTTACTGAGAAAAAACAGGCCGTTAACTGTTATATTCCAAAGGTTCATCAGAGTTCAGGAGTCTCGCAACTGTATTAACTGATCAAAACAAAAAATATTCCGCCCTTTATCGTGTTTGTTACACTTTGCTTAGCTTCCGGGTCATGCGGTCATGTGACTCAGAAGAAAACCTTCATTAAAAATACAACAAATAATACCTGATATTGTCTAAGAAGTTTCCATTTTTGATACACACATCAGGTTATTGCTCAATCAAGGTCGAACACAGGAGGGAATTGCTTTTATTGCTGCTCTTTGACAGATTTGTACATGTCGCCACGGCAACACCGGAAGTCAATGTCTACGATTTTCCATTGGTGGATAAAAGTTCTGTTTATCAAGTATAATACACCTGGATGGCTCTGGCTTTGGGTATGATGACCTAATAAAGGTCATTATTGGTTTCCTTTGTTGTTTTCATCCACTGTTTCGCTCCTATTTCGGACGCTTTGCTGAACTTCTTGTTCGCGTTTGCGTGTCGCCATGGCAACGAGGATACCGCTGCTTCTTCTCTTGTGTTAACAAGAAATTGATCGTCGTTATCATGACAAACCGGTGGCTCGTTTTTCTCCTGATGACTAGTTAATTATCTCAGTATCACCAGATAGCGAGCAGGAATAATTATCTGCCGCTCTGGGCTGCTCTGGGCCGCTCTGGGCCGCTCTGGGCTGCTCTGGGCTGCTCTGGGCCGCTCTGGGCGCTCTGGGCCGCTCTGGGCCGCTCTGGGCTTCCATACTCCACTGTTGAAGAAACAGCATTGAACTCGATCGTGAGCTTGTTAGCAACCAGTCGCTGATTCACAGATCCAGTACTTACAGAGTAATGTTATCTGTTATTTGGACTCATGTTTCTGTCTGCTTGGCTCATCTCACTCCAATACTCACTCTCTTCTGGATCCATCCCAACCCCTCAGAGGACAGTGTGCTTGTTCAGCTGTGGGATTAGACAATCCCTGGGGTGTGATGGATATGTGGATCGTCTTCACTGTTTACAGCTTCCTACTGTAACTGTTAACGATAACATGAAAGCAGCAGAAAAGTTGCAGAGCAGCCAGCGAACAGAACCTCCCTGACCCTAAGACCCGTTTAGACTTAGATTTAAAATGCGCTTTTTGGACACCGGTTCTCAAGCGAACGACGAGACACACGCGGCTGTAAACGTCCACCAAGACACATTGTTATCCCATCACCACCTGCCAAAAGTCCTCAACCCCCTGCATTCTACAAGCAATCCTCCTGATCGAACTCCTCCACTTAAATGTGAAGTTTGTCCACAGTATTCCTCCCCCTAGTGAGTAAAATCCAAACTATTGGAGTAAAATATGAAACAAACAGACAAGATGGATCTCCTCGAGTTCATTCATATGCTCTAAATTTGGACTAAATCGGACCAACAGTTCGGAAGTTGTTATGTCC
>VRLP01000563.1:0-102500 GCA_009660295.1 Lophius piscatorius | reverse complement strand
ATTGATTTATTGGCATGTAGCGTTTAAAAAGCCATCAATCACAACGACTTCCTCTCCAACCGCCGAGGTCCTGCAGAACGTGACAAAACCAAAACAATATTGTCTAGAGTGTCGGAATTTCTCCAGTCATTAACTAAAATCAATGCCAGTGGCTTCTCAGAACAGAACTTCATCCGTAGTACGGAAGGTGTCAGCAATCAAAGAGCATCAAAGACAGAATCCACCTGATTAGGTTTGTAATAAAGGCCTGAAGGAGTGAATTAAGAAGGAGTGCTGTGCAATTAAAACGCTATAGTTAATAATCTATACTCTTTATTATCACATTTAAGATGCAGTCCATCATTGTGAAATGACATCTCTGCACCGACGCGTCCCTCAGGAGCAGTGGGCAGAACCGGTGGAGCAGATAAGGGTCGAGGGTCTTTTCTTAGATGTATTTAACCTTTATCTTATCGGATTAGTTCCATTGAGATTAAAATCTCTTCTACAGGAGAGTCCTGGTCAAAATGGCGGCGCTACACAAACATAGAACATAAAAACAACAAACAATTCCAAAAGTGCAAAGAGCAAACCCGACAAAGTGAAGGAGAATTCAAAGATATCCAGAGAATCCATCTTCATCATCAGGATGATGCATTCATGCCCAGCAGATCACCGTAAACAAGAAACATAACTAGAACTTTTAAGATATTTAAAGAGTTCGGCAAATAACCGCTTCCCCATTAAAAACTCACAGATGGTTCCTTTTGGACATTAGCCATAACATTATAACCACTTCATACAGTGTAGGTCCAACGTTTGCTCAAAATAGCATTTTGAGGCATGGACTCCACTGGTTAATCTTAACTTCTGCAGTCACTCTACTTTGTGTACAGGATTTTATACTTAAAATTGTATGTTGGCTCAATTTTCTCTTGTACTGGAGGTTCTTGTACTCCGTTTCCCACCGCTCACTAGTCTCCTCACAGACACGGTGTGGTCCTGCCATCTCTCGGTGGAGATCAGGAGATGCAGCCGTGAGAAGAGGCTGGAGTTGTGGCTCGATGGAGGCAGCAGGGAGCAGTGTTGCTCTCTCTCTAGTTCTCTTCACCTGCATGTGGTTACTCCATGACAGAATCTGATGATATGTGAACTTCAAGTTCTGCAAGACCAGAAGGTGGCACGACGTACAAACACCCAGTCAGTTGCGGAAATAACCTCTTAAACCTTTTTTTTTTTATGTCAAATCCCAGGCGGAGGCCCCTGATTCATTTGAGCGTCCTTCATCTGACCGGGTTTAGTTTGGGCCGGTCTGTGAACGACTGCGACCTGTGAACCGGTTTGATGGCGGGCCAGACGTCCCCTTCTTCTCAGCCCCTCTGCTCCAACAATGCGGCGAGTGTCCTGCGGCTCTGACTGTGAGAGAGAGACGGGTCAGAGAACGCCACCACGGCTTCTCAGACACCAAACACCAGATCAGACACAAGGATAAGACGGCCGCATTCCACGTCTGAAGAGTCAGTCGGAGGACTTGGGTGATGCCATGGCTGAGTTTCATGTCATGTGATACGCCGCTGTGGGCACAGGGCATCACAGAAGTACACGACCGCTGGTACAGAGAAATGTCTGATCGGATTCTGATGCCTCAACCTTGTGTTGTGGGCAGTTTTGAATTTCCAAAGTGTGAATCAACTTTTTGGTATGAAGCCAGCGTCTGACTCGGAGGCATAAAAGGATGGATTAGAAGTGATACGCTGGTGATACAGACTTTAATATGAACAGCCGGTGTGGGGGAGGCCGACCCTGAATATTGGTGTTCTCTGTTCGGGACTGTCAATCATCCATAATGACTCCGCTCGTCTCCTCTGCCGTTCCCTGGTGGGAATCAGATAAGCGAGAGGGAACAGAGCCCGTTCTATGGGGAGGAATGAAAAGGGAGAAAACAGACTTCTGTAAAGCCCAGATGTCATCTGATGCCTGGAATGTCCTGAGACGGTTTTCAAATCATCCGACCTATTGTGCGCCTTGTCCTGAGACAGGCCCATGCTCGGGTGCAAAGGTGTCTCCAGACGTGTTCTCATCGCCACAGCGTTCAGTTTGTCACTGAAGAGATGAGGTTCCCTGGAAGGAATGGCCTTTGGGACAAAGAGCGCATCAAGAGCATATTCAGATCTTTGAAAACAGGTGATAAGGGGAAGCAGCGCATGTTTCTGAAGTTGCAGTCAAATACAAGAGAAGACCTCTCTGACCCGATGACAGCTTGTTTCCCTCGGTTACCGTGAGACACACTCGCCTCACGATGATATCAGGCAGTATTCTCGAATCGTTATAACCCAGGAAAGTCGAGCGCCGCAGATCCTTCGTTTTAACGCCATGACTCAAAAACTGTCGAGTATCATTTCCAAATTTTACACCCTAATGGACCTTAGCGTGAGGAAGAACTGGAGTGATTTTGAGAAAGGTCTGTTTTATATTTCAGACACTAGGGGGAGCTTTATCTCCAAATGTTTTTCGGTCATATTACATGTCGCAGCTCTTGGTTCGATTAAGTCCAAATTTGCTCCACATGGATCAATTAGAGGAGATCTATCTTACAAATATCATATTTAACATCTAGTGGTTCAGAATTTTCTCTCTAGGGGGAGCTTCTTTTTTAAAATGTTTAGTTCTGTTTGCGAAAAACACTGTTTTTCGGACATAATTTCTTAACTATGAGAAATTTCGTCTAAATTGTGTTCATATGAATAAACTTCTCTTTGGTAGATATCATATTTTTCATCTAGTGGTTCATTGTTTGAATCAGGGAACGAAGAAGCCGGACAGGAAGTAGCAGAGCCACGCCTGCCACACACACTCACCGACAGGGAGGAAGAAGCAAAGGGCAAACAGGAGTGATGGAGGGACATGGGCAATAACAGGGAAAGAAGAGAGGAGGTTTCCATAAAGCAGGTTTAGTGGAAACTCAGAGTTTGTTAAACCTGAGATGAGACGAGGGGAAACTCTGGGTTTCCTGTTGCAGAAAGGTAAGTTAACTCTGAGTCGGTTATCACCCTGTGAACTTAACCTGATAGCTGTAAGGTTTACTTCAACCAACCCTGAGTTTGTTCCTCCCTGTTCTGAGCTGGAAGCACAGCTGTCAGACGTGACGAGTCCGTTCCTCATGTAATAGACGTACGTCATCTTGGCCAAGAGGACATTTCTGCGAATGATCTCTCTCGCCTGTGGGGTTAGAAAGCCATTAAATGATATTAACTTCAATATCTCAAATATGTTTCAAACTACAGTGAAGTATAATCATGAACCTGCCGTCCATCAGGTTTCTTGGATTAACCCCGCGGGTCAGGACATCCGTCTCTGCAGCTCATCCCGAGGACCCTGAGGCGTTCCTGGGCCGGATGACATTTACCATACCTTCAGGGAATTCTAGGTCCAGCCAGAAACAACTCAGTATTTGTGTTTCATTTTTAGTTGCTTTCACAGACACTTAACACCCAAGAAAAAACTACAAAACTTTTCAACTATAATATTTACATGAAGTCTGGTAAAACAATAAAAAGTCAGGCATTCATTTTCCCCCTACCAATATTCTATCCTTACTTTTGAATTTTTCTAAACGCACTAGCATATGCATCTTCGCGCAATGTAAGTATGGCGGCCGCAGCCATAGTATCTTATGTCCATTCCTGATGGCTGTTGAAGGTCCTCATGCACAAGTTAGACTCCGAGTTAGAATACTCTGAGTCAACAGAGCAGAAGTGGCCAAACTTGTGGAGGCAATTTTGGACCTGAAGGTACAGTGAAGGCTCAGGAAGTCTCAAAAAATAAACTTCCAACTAACTGCAGTTCTCTTCCACCTCCATAAAGGTCAGAGTTCATGGATCCACTATGGAAGACACTGGGCAATAATTTCATCTATTAGGGAGTGGGGAGGGAGAAATCATTGCTGACCTAGAAGAACTTTAAGGTTGGTCTGAATTTCCCCACAACACACCTTCATGACCCTCTGAGGTTTTAGGGAAGAATATTCTATGAACTAATGGGTCAAAGGTTGAAGTGTGGAGCTGGGGTCCTGTTATATATGCCATAAAATCAAACCATCACTCCATCCAAAGATCTCTGTACTGACGGACAGGCAGGAGGTGGGAGCCTCAGGCCGCTGCTGGGGCGTGACCTAGAAAGCGTCTGGACCTGAAGCCACGCTGAGAAGCTGCGGAGGGAGCTGAGAAGTGAAGATCATGCTCAGGAACCCTCCAACCGGCCTACAATAAAGCAGCGTGGGCCAAAAGTCCACCACAGGAATGTCAGAGGCTGATCTCCAGTTACAGGACGTTTTTATTTACCGGTGCTGCTGTGGAAGGTGGCACGACTAATTATCAAACTCTGGAGGTGGTCGATACTTTGTCAAGATGTTAATTTAGGTATTTTACAACCTTTAAGCGTGACACACCTTCATCATCTGCTGTCTTTGTCAACACACATATTTCCTTTCATCTAGTTTCTTCACGCTGCCGGTTCACACGCCCTCCACCTCCTCATCTCTGCCTGCGTTCTAGTGTCTCTGTGACATGTCAGATTGTCCGGCCTGGTCATTCATCTTATGTTTCATAAACCAAAGACACGGTGAATGGATGTTTAACTTTAACCCTTTAAAGTCCTCGACTAACGGAAAAAACACTGGGAAAATTCTTTGCATATTTTTACTTAATTCAATAATTTAATATCGCTCTAAAACACTCTAAATGTACCAGAATGATAACAAATTGTTTGCTTAAGGATGTTTTTTTTTTTACAGTAAATGATAAAATCTAGGGAATTATCTTTAAGAACCCAGAAAATCAACTAATTTTAATAGGACTTTCTCATTAACATGAGGTGTTCCCCAGGGCTTCATCCTTGGCCCCTTATTCTTTAACATATATATATATATAAGCAGTTATTTAAGTCCAATCAGAACAGAAATCGCCGGGATGCTCAGTGGTTCAAATTGTGGTTCTGTGTGTTTACAGTGAGGTATTAGGGTAGAGAGGCTAAAAGTAGTATTGACTAACAACCTCGTTGATTTTTCAGACGCATATTCTGATCTTCTAGCACCATTAAATGGTTAAAATCTGAGTTAATGGACCTTTATTTTCTCACTTTTTGGACCCGGATGTAAAGCCGCTCTGATGCGATCAGATCAAATGTCATCGGCAGCTTTTCACCTGTGATTAAAAACACAAACCCGGCGTGTATAGTTTACACAAATTTGCATACATTTCTCTTTAACAAGTACAACTTTATTCCAAGGATCCAGAGGGTTCTGGGCAGAACAAAACATCCAGTATCAAGCCTATCACAATGAAGGGGGGAGCATTCCATTCTTATAAAATATAGAGCTTTAATTTATTAGTCTGCAACAACAATGGAAAGGGAAGGTATAGTAATTTACACAAGTCATTACAATAACATCACCTCTGTGCATTTAGTGTTTCTTTTTGCCATAAAGTCTGACGATGCAAAAATATAAAAGAAAGAAAAACACTCAAAAACTACAGACACGTTTAAAAAAAATAATAATAATACCAACAAATTGTACAACCTTTCTTTGCTGTATAAACTCTGGTCTCGTGTGAAGGAGCTGGGATTGATTGTGGGGTAATAAGCAGACGTCCCACATGGGGGAAGAGATCCAGATTTCCCCCTGCATGAATCAAGGATGCACCTTTTCAGACAGCTTGAATGTAAATTAAGTAATGTGCATTCAATTTCATAATAAAGTCTATATAAATTGAATTTTTTTGGCTAAAGTGTACCCGACTTCTCACTTCATGTCAGCAGTGATCAGATCCAGCCCCTCCTGAACAGGATACACAGTTATCAGTTAAAGTTGTGTTTTTAACATCATGCTCCACTAGAGGAGGGATCAGAAGTTCTGCTCATTTCTTTAACAACGAGCTGCTCGACTCTTTCTTACATAATTATTTAGTCTTTTTTTGATGCTGAAATCAAACTTTGCCATTTTATATGCTATCAGAGCACAATCCTGAGATAATTTCTCTTAACCCTCTTCACAACGCAATTTATGTCAATGAAAATAATGCATTATTGTCTGTACAGGGTTTATCTGTACGCGAGAGGAAAGGGGTCAGGTGGGTTTGTTTTATAATTATAACTATTATTATATATATATTATAATCCTTATGTCTGATTCTCACTTTTAAGTCAGAGTTCTGACTTAAACCTGTGAAGTCTGACTTCATTCCCAGAATTATGATTTAAAAGTCAGAATTATAAACATTATTTTTGAAAGTCAGGAAAAAAAGCCTGAATTCTTACTTTATTCTGAGAATTAGGACCAAATGAAAAAGAGAATTCTGACTTTTATGTCGGAACATTTCTTTTCCCTGTGGTCCTAATCCTATTCTGTATATTTCAAATGAGATCATCTTTAAAAAGTCAGAATTTCCACCCCAAAAAAGTCAAGTTTGAAAAAAAAAGGTCATAAATCAGAAAAAGGTGAGAATTCTGATATAATTCTCAGAATTTCGACCTAAAGGTCAGAATTATTGAAATGATTTCTTAGGTCAGAAAAATGTCAGAATTCAGACTTTATTTTCAGAATTCTGATTTTTAAGTCAGAATTATTAACATTATTTCTAAAGTCAGAAAAACGTTGAATTGATTCTCAGAATTGTGACTTAAAAATCAGACTTATTAAGTCAGAATTTAATAAGTCAGACTTATTAAGTCAAAACATGAATTAAGTCAGAAAAAAGTCAGAATTCTGACAGAATATATTTTTTTCCCCCCCTGTGGCCTCAATCCTCCTCTATATTTTAGGAATGAGAGCATCTTTAAAGCATTTCTATCCTCATTTTCCTGCACTGATCATGCCACTCAGACTCCACACTGTACAAAAGTTCAACCCTAGAGATGAAAAACAGGAAAAACAAAAAGAGCACACTGTATGTTATCAGATTTACAGTACAAATACAGGGTCATGCACACAATGAAAGCCAGCTTCCCATTATTTTGGTTGGTGTCACAACATGTTACGAAGCTCTGTTGTGCACATGGGTAATTCTTTTTCCACATATGAATGTCAAAGGAAGACGGGATCAAGGATTGTGTGATGAGAGTTAAAAACTTCCGCCTGATCAGTCCACCTCCTTCTCCTTAGACTGGATTTGTTTATCCATCGAGTGTGCTTGTTGCATTTGGCTCCAGCCAATGTCCCTTAAAGTAAAAGAATAATGCCCTTTTTTGCATGACCTTGACCCTTTATGGTTTCTCAGACCAAAATATGTTTGCATTTGAATTCCTTGTATTAAAAAAAAGAGGATCAAACGCTTCTTTCTTTCTTTCTTTCATCTATGAATGTGTTTTAAACTTGAGTGACCTCGTGATCAGGCGATGCTGCACGTAATCACAAGAACAATTGGAATTTAAATAATCATAATTAGTATTTGGGCTGAAACACAGCAAATCAGTCCTACAATCAGGAAGGCAATAGAAGAAGAAAAAAAAAAGGTTCCTATCAAAAGACCCAATTACACCAGTGAAAATATGTGAACAGTCATCTCAACATCTGGGTTCTCACGGAGAAAAGAATGATTTCCCCCAAAATAACTGGGACCATGTGTTGATGGTCCCCTTGCAATATTGAGTCTCTGTCTGCATGCAACCACCAGGAGTTTACATCACAGCCGGTACTGGAGCCTCCAGAAGTAAATGAGTCCAGGCATCGAGTCAAAGCAAGCACGAAACAACAGAGATCCCATCACCCCTCATCAACATCTCCTTTCCCCCATTACGGCGAGCCTCTCGAAGCACGCCGCTCCTAACAGCTTACTCGCCTGATAACACATTCCAAACAGTCACAAAGATCATAAAATGCTGACAGAAGAGCTTTGTACTGACAGTAACAGCAAGAATAAAATTAACAACATCAATAATAACAATAATATTTGCCCCAAAGGTACCTATACACAAAGAGCATGTTTTTTTCTATAAGTACAAAGAAATCCACAGAATGATACTATATACAACCTACAATAAATACTGTGATCATACATCTTACGGTTTGAGAGGATGTAAGTGGGGTTTTATTTGTCAGCCTAAGTTTTCCATGTTTGATTTTTTTTTTCAGTTTGTGGATTCTTTTCTCTCTCGCTGTGCTACTCTCTGATGAGTCTCTCCCAGTTTTCACAGGGTGTGGGGGGGAGGGGTGTGTGTGTGTGTATGGGGGGGGTAAGGGTGGTCAAGGGTGTTTATCTGGCACCCGTACAAGTCAAGCTCCTCATGTCTCTACCTCCTCCTGCTCCTCGTTCTCCTCCCCCTCCCCGTGGTGTCGGCGGTTGCGGGGCTTCTTTTGCTCCTTGAGCTCCTTCAGGTCTTTGGACTTGAGGGATCCCAGCACAGGGTCTCCGAACTGCCAGTAGTCCTGACAGTACTGATTGATCAGGGTCATCTCAGGCTGGCTCAGGATGGTCAGCAGGTCCTTGTACTGGCCCGCGCTGGGAGTCCACTGGGTGCTGCTGCTGGAGTGGAGAGACGACGGCACCAGCCCTCCTGCAGCTTCAACTAGCACGTTGTTGACGGCCCGGCTCGACAGAACCACCAACTGCAGCTTGACCAGCGAGTGCTTGAAGTTCTTCTCCGTGGCCGTACACTGGTACATCCCGGAGTCAGAGGGCTGCAGAGATCGCAGGAGGAGACCCTGCTCCGTCTTCAAAATCCGACCGTCAGAACGCATCTGCAGGGAGAGAATGACGAACGCATCCTGAAACACCTGAAATGTGACAACCTGACTCTGTTTCCTCAAAAACGGCTAAAGTATTTCAATTACTGTGTCAAATTATTTCCCACTACTTATTTGTGTTGTGCAATAAAAGCGGTTTAACGGTATATACCAGTACGACAAGTGAATACCTAATGTGAGAATCAAGTCTCACAAGAACTGGTACATTCAGAAACATTTGAGGTTGGCCTGGAAGTCCCGCCTCCGTGTCTCCACTTTGTCCCGGAGTATATTCCTGTAGGGCCGGGCAATTCTAGCTCAGATGATAATCGCAGATTTATTTGCTTAAAGCTAATATCACGATTCTCTACATGATTTTACCATTCAGTTTACTCACATTGCACAAGTTTTAACTCCTGCAGCTCTACACCGTATCTAATAATAATAATAATACAATAATACATTTAATTTATAATGCACTTTACATTATATTATATTATATTTAATCTCAAAGTGCAAGTAGTTATGGGAGAGAGATGAGTAGCCTTCAGGAAACAATAGAGAAACTAGGCCTACGCTGTCGTCCCTGATTGCAAGGGTATATTCCCCAAAAAGCCACCAAATCTCCTGCGTTGAACAAGCATTTCTCTGATTAAACTCCTCAAATTGAATGTGAACGTATGTCCTAAAAAAGAGTTTTTGTAAAATGGATATAAATAGTATGAATAGTAAATATATAGTGCATCTTCTTAATTTTTCTGGGCATCTAATGACAGAATAGGAACTCTCAATGAATCAAATGCGTCAATATACCGCGACATGTAAAAAGCCAACCCTACTAACAATGCTCCTCGTTGAAATGCATACACAAACAGCATCCCAAAAAATATACAGAACCATATGATGTACTGTAATACTTGACTAGTTAATGAAATCTTTATGAAATCAATGTCTAAAATTAGTTTAATTAAAACATGTGACAGCTAGAAATTTTTATGCAAAGTTTTAAACTACACATATATCAAAATACAAGTCATTTGAATTACACTGGATGACATCGTTTAATTTTTCTTTGCAAACTGAAAATAATGTTGGAATAGGTCCTGATAGAAGATCATTCGGTCACAAGTATTATTGCTACATTAAAATATTATTGACAAAATATGAGACAATCAAGTGAGCATACCACTTAAGGGTTGTTGTTTTTTTTTTAACTCATGGACACATTACGTGGAGCGATATCTCTCTCTGAAACTCCAATCCCAAAATTCTCACTCCACGTCCATCCCTTTGACTCAGACAAGCAGGAAAATGTGTTACAAGTATGGAGGCAAACAGACGGTGGGGGGCATCATCATCTCCAGATGGCCCTCTTTTCATGTTGACATGGTGTGTGGTAAGGCGAGCAAGCAAAAGAAAAAGAAAAAAATAATTTGGTACTAAGTCAAAAATAGAAGAAAAAAAAACCAACTGCTGACAAAAATCTGATTCATCTAATGAGTTAATTCTGTCGGTGCACGGACTTTTGAGACAGACTCTGACTTCATCTCGTCTACCGTTGTGCCAAGCTTTTAAAAGTGTATCAAGACATGAAAATAATAGCTACGCAATCATTTAGATTAAAGGGGAGATTAATCTCGTAAATTTTTTGGGCCATAAATTCTCACCTGTTGGTCGGATTGAGTCCAACTTTGGTGCGTAAGAATTATTTGCAGGAAATCTATTTTAGTAAAACCAATATTTTACTCTAGTAGCTCATATTTTACTCACTAGGGGGAGTTTTTTTTTCTTGTTTAAAAAACACTGTTTTTTTATGATGTAAATACGCAACCACTGGTTTGTTTAGTCCAAACTTGGTGCATATTAAACGACTGGAGGAGATATATGTTGTATCATGTTTTACACACTAGGGGGAGCTTTTTTTCAAAAACGTTTTTATTTAGAAAAAAAGGTTTTTCTGATGTAACTTCCTGAAAAACTGGTCAGATTTAGTCCAAATTTGGTATATTGTGTTAAATCGAGTAGGTCTATCTTGTAGACATCATATTTGACTCTTATAATTCCTCTTTTTTACAGAAAACACTGTTTTTCAGACATAACTTCACATTTAATATGAGGAATTCCATCAGGGGGATTGCTTGTGCACAGCAGGGTAATCGCAAATTTATATTTTGGAAACTCCTGCAGAAAACAATCACCTGGATTATCCCACCATCGAAGAAAAAGTCTGATGACTTAGTTGAGATGAGAGTACAGTCTTGGTTTATAAGAAGATACCGTACTCATAGATGTCCGTCAAGGATAGACGGACATCTATGTCCACCGTAAGGCATAAATCCCCAGCTTTCCTTGGGTCTCAGTTTGACGTACTTACGAGTCTAACATTGTGAGGTTGCACGGCAATTTGCATCTGACGAGTGAGTGATCTGCAACAAATTCTCCTGCAAAAAGGTGTCTGTTCAGGTTCAAGCCCTAGCTTCATATTTATACTGTCATCACCTGCACGCTCGATTAGCATCCTATCAATCATATTAAATCTACAGTAACCCCATTCATGTACTGCTGTACATCCACAGGAGGAACCTAACGAGGCGATGACAGGTTGGTAACTCAGAATCAGGGATAGAAGCAAAGTCTGTGTGTAGTAATAGAGACCGTCCAACAGGCCATTCAATTAAAGCGAGGCAAAATAATAAAACGTTAACTGGGGGCCTCAGGGTTATATATCTTTGCAAAGAGCTCTTTCAGAGCTCCCCTTTATGTGTCCTTCCCTCGGGCCTGGGGACAGTCGGAGGTCTATAATTCAAAAAGGCTGCATTCAGTCGGCGCTGGAATCACTTCAGCATGCTCGCAGATAATCGGACGAGGATTAGACCGGGGTGACTGCTCAAATGTCATGTCATGGTGCATACAGTAGACTGACAAAGAAACAATAGGGAATACAATAATGGGGTTGTGGATAAGTCTGAAGGTTCATTTGTGGTTAATGACTGATAATTATGCATCTGAGTCAATTAACCACAACAACAATGAGTTTAATCCAAGCAGCAAGAACGCTTTGTGGCGGCTCACCTCTTTCCTGCGATCGCTGTTATCTCTCTGCAGATGCCATTTGATGACAGCATGTGGGGAACGGGCCTGACACTCCAGGAAGGTACTGCTTCCCTCCACCCCATACTGCACCATCTCCAGAGTGTTCTTATTGGCTGCAGGGCAGAGAGAGAGAAATGGATTCCATGGCAACCAAAACACTCATTACCATGAGCTCCTTGCCACCAAAATCATGGTTACAGCAAATCAAAGAACTTTTAGTGATCCAGCAATCCTAGTTTAGCATAGAGCTGCCAGGATTCCGCCATAATAGCCCATAACAATGAAAACCACTGGGCGTTTGGAGCAGCACTAATGAGAGGTGTTGCTATTTTCAACCTTATGGGTTCAATAATAAAAAAAGGAGAAGCAACAGCAGCAGAGAGGAACATCCAGGAGGCTGAGGAATCTCACCATTAGAGTTGAAGCCTCGGCACTGGCGGATGGGGTTCCCGTACTTGACGTCCTGCCTCCGGCTACGTCTAAAGGGGTCAGACCAGTGTTGCCAAATAAGGAGAGAAAAAACATCATAAAGCAGCAGCAAGCCATTCAAAGCCATTCATCGATATATGATGCCATTAATGTATCACATTTAACAAGACAAATCAAAACTAGGCCTAAGCCGTCGTCCCCGGCAGCAAGGGTATATCCCCCGAAATGTCCCCAAACCCCCTGCATTGTGGAACTAATCCCCCTGATTGATCTCCTCAAATTAAACGAGAAGTTATGTCCACAGTAGTTTTTGGAGAGAAAAAAAAGCTCCATGAAGAGAGTAAAACGGGAACTATTAGACTAAAATATGATGTATTAAAGATAAATCTCCTCGCGTCGATCCATGTGCACCAAATTAAGCCTGAATCGTAAACATCGGTTCACAAATATGGCTGTAAAACATTTGGAGATAAAGCTCCCCCTAGTGTCTGAAATATAACATCGCCCTTTCCCCAAATCGATCCAGTTCTTCCTCAACTATGATCTATGTAGGTACAAAACTTAATGATCCATGAAATAGTTTTTGAGTTATGACTGGGAAACAGGGTTTCTGTAGAAAAAAACTCCCCCTAGTGGGTAAAATATGAACTACTAGGCTAAAATATTATAATTACGAGGTAGATCTCCATATGTAAATTGGACTCACAACTAGGGAGTTAAATCGGTAAAGCTCCCCCTAGTGAGTAAAATATGAACTATTTAAGTAAAGCACAATCTAAACCAGACAGATCTCCTAGAGTTGATTCATACGCAACACGTTTAGACTAAGTCGGACCAACAGTTATGGCCTGAGAACTTTTTGAGATAAAGCTCCCCCTAGTTTCTGAAATATACAACTGAACTTTCCCCAAATCATTCCACGCCAAGATCTATTAACTAACTACGGACACGAATGATCGGCGATGAAAATCCCTTAATATCCCAGACTTTTTCGGGGTTATAAATTTTCATATTTAAACGGTGTCACTGCCTAACAGGGATGTGGATTTAAATGAGTTGCTGGTTAAACTATTAACACCTCAAACTTATGATTCATTAGTCAAGTGTTAAACACACGGACAATCAAACAGCCGTTCAGCCTTCAAAGCATTCTGGGTCCAGCATCATTCAAGACGAACACAGTCGGTTAGTGACGACGTTAGAGATGACGTTAGAGATGACGTCAGTGATGATGTTAGAGATGATGTCAGTGATGACGTCAGAGACGACGTTAGAGACGACGTTAGTGACGACGTTAGTGTCGCTCAGAAGAAAAAAACTACTACTGGTGCTCACCTCTTCTGCGAGGCTGAGTAGCGGGAGCAGGATTTTCCGTCCCAAGCGCAGTAGGGGTCTCTAGCCAGACAGCAGTCAGCGCAGGCCTCGCCGTAAACATCACAGCGGTGAAGAGCCAGCTGGGTCAGTCCTACGGCGGACGACACGTACAGCTGTTGCTGTACAGGACAGCAGGGCGGGGAATGGCGTTAGACACAACACTGGAGAGCAATCTGATATCTACTTTAAAATAACAACTTTAGTACAATTCTTTCTATATATATTATTGATTTGGTGACTGAAATTCAGACACAAGAATTCAAGATACGAGACCATCAGGGATTAAGTCTAAAAAAACCTAGGGAACACATAAAAGGGAATACATGAATTTTTGTTTTTGCATATAAGTGTATACATGTGTGTGTGTTTGAGTACGGGAAAAATATGTCTGAAACATATGACAGAAATAGAATCTAATCTTAAAATCTAAATGTAAATCACCAGGGAGAATATGGACCTCTCTCGGGTTGCCATCATAATTTGACCTTTCTCAGTCTGGTAGGTTGTGTGTGATTCAAAAAAAGAATGATGTCATTCTGAAAAATGTAAACCCACTGAAACCCGGTGCTAAATATGAGTGTATTTTTCACATGCTGCTCTTCATCCTCTCCCTCAGTGTCACAGCTACTCTGTGGATGATGAAGGATGAAGCACGGCCGTATAACATGTGACCTTAGGCTGTCTTAAAATCCTTTCCATTGAAGCAGTTTTCCTTTCTCTTCATATGAGCAGAGGTTAATGAAATCAGTCCTTCTTACTCTTTTGGATGAGATCTTCATTGTTGTGATTGGAGTTGGCACCTTGAGAAGGAAAATCATTCATTGAGTACACAGTTTTATACCAGATGATACTTTATATACATCATTACAAGCATAATAGCAAAAGAGGGTAAGAAACAAGAGAGCTATGACACAGAGGGCGAACACAACAGAGGCCAAAGGTCATAGAATAATAGAAAACAAGTAAATAAAAGTTTACCTTAAAGACCTCCACCTCCTCCAAGACCAGCTCCTCAGTCTGAAGGTCATCTCTGGGCAGAACTATGACTTTCTGAACTGTTCCTTTATCTGTAGACCAGAACACACACTTGTCAGCTGGATATCAGCGACCTCACACCCCCTGACTGCCAACAGCCCCTTGACTTTTTCCATTTTATTCTCTGAGCGACCTCTACCGAGGAATAATCCTCATATCAGCCGGCTCCGCTCTGCTCTCCACCTCTGTTGTTACGCAGCTACAGCTCAGCTCAGCTCAAACCTCAATAAATGACATGAAGATCAGTTCCCCCTGCTGCACACACGGCCACCACCATGAAAGAAGTGATAATATAATAATAGATTTATTAAGTATAGCAGTAAGTGCTTCACAAAAATGAAAGAACAATGGAATCCGTCTGAGCTGCCCTCTGGTTCGATTAGTCAGCTACAGGAGGGAGATAGCGGGAGAACGGAGCCAGAGACAGAGTCTTATCAAGTAAGTTAGTAAAACGGCATATATATAGTACTTATAAAACACTTGGTTACAAAGTGCTTCACAGGCAAAGATATTACAGATTCAATTTTATACATAAACAGTTACAACATCAAATAAAGGCACAAATGCAAATACACAGGAACCAAAGAAGTGTAACAAAGACAGAAGGGATGAGAAGTACATGAAAGCTCGTTTGTACAGATGAGTTTTGAGATGCAGCCAGAAGATTTAACACATCTGATGGATTGAGGAAGCTGGTTCAAAGGGTTCGGGCTTGAAACAGCAAAGGAGAGCTCACCTCTGGTTACACAGTTTGAGTTTTAGAATAGAAGATCAGAGCGGACGAGGAGTGGAATATGGAGCGAGGAGTTCAGTAATGTATATTGGGGTGAGACCATGTGGTGCCTTGTAAATGATCAGCATGATCTTATAGTTTTATTCTAAACTGAACAGGGAGTCAATGGAGGAATGCAAGAAAATGCGAGATCTTGACTGACGGCTGGTTCTGGTTAATAATTTTGGACTAACTATAGAGGATGTAAAGAACATTGGGTGAGGCAAGTGTACGGCGAATTACAATACATGAGAGGATTTAATAGAAGGAATAAATGAAGATCTGTAAAGGAGAGCATCGGTCGGATTTTTGCAATATTACGGGAAACAATACTGAAAAAGTTCTGCGATATGGTTCTGAAAAGTAAAAAATGATTCCTTGATTCTTACAGTAGATTGGATATTTAGTTGAAATCAACGCCCGTTGTTTTTTTCCCTCTCTCCTCTTCATAGTAGTGAACTTGACCTGAGTGAGACTGAAGCCTGGCTGTTAGACGGAGGAAGCTGCAGCGCTGAAAAATCCCCACTTCGTGATGAAAACAGCATGTGTCAATCAAAATAAAGACTATTTGGTTGGAGAGGAAGCTGCTGCGGCAGCGGCGTCGGCGTTACATCCTTTTCATGTGGACACCTTAAGACCTTCGGCAGCCTTCCCTGACATGTCTGATTTCCGTAAAGAGTTGGGCATTCCTGCGAGCAGGATAGCCGAGATTTATTATGGCTTGTGCATTGAGCTCAGGCCAGGGGCTGAGTGACTGCGACTGACAGTAGCTGAAAGGACATACATTCCTCCGCTGTGGCCGCCATCGCACTCAAACCCATTAGCCTCCACCCCCCTAATGCACTCATGAACAAAGAAGCCGTTAAAGAGGCGTCATCTGCAACACGTGAGAGCCGCACACTGTGCTGTGGCTACTCCTGTCATACTAGGGGTCTGATTAAAGGGTTCAAGGCACGCAGACAAAAAAGACCCCTCTTACACCAGTGGGCAAGATTAAGTTGATGGATATCCTGACTTAACGGCCCCCCTGCTTCTTAGCCCATTCCTTTTCTCTGGCTGTCGATCCACCCTCGCCCTCCAGGTACAAATCTCCTGTTGTTTACTTCTCGTGAATGGAGCGAGGTACAAACCCTTTGATTGGTTAAATTTCCACCCAAACACACGAGGCAAGGAAGCTTTTCTCCTAATGATGAATGAATGCAGGGCAGACAAGCCCTCCACTTACATGGGATTTATTTCAAGGTGGGGATTCTTTTTTTTTCTCCCGCCCCATCATTCAGCTTCCTACTGAAACCGTCATTCTCCGTTCCGACTCTCATCAAAGGGCTGGGAATGACTTCATGTACTCAGAATACATGCAGGAATGCCTCACTAGATGCTCACCTTTAGGACTTGCATTGAAAAACCTTTAAATTTTCCTTAAATTCCTATAAATAAAGTAACACATGCTAAAAAACATATTGTCTGAAACCCTTAAAGTAGCAAAAAGTATAAATATAATCATATAAATAAATATATTATTCATTATAATTAATTATACTTACTTATAAAGTTAATCATGATTATATAATTGTAATTTTATGAATACAATTAAATTAAATTAAAATACAATTAATTGATATCACTGTTGTGTTATTTTCTTGTGATTAATAGTATCTTTGTATTTTTTGCACGCAGCCAAGAGCCAATCTGAGAGCTGCTAAACTGCCTCTTATTATTCTGCAACAGCGACAATAAAGTTCTATTCTATTCTTTTCTATAATCTAAGTTGAAAGTTGTTTCCTTTAGACTATCTTGCGTAACGCTGTCACCTCGCCGAAATAAGCCTCTGCAGCTCTTGTATTTTTCCACATGAAAGTCTGCTTTTCCAATTTGTTGAACAAGTACTGCGAGACTTCCCAGCATTCCATGGGACCTCGCATGTGTGGAAATTGCCCTATGAAAAAAAGATGTGCGATTCTACTGAGCAGGAGATATCCTCTCTGCATTCTCTGAAATCCATCTCCTTCAAGTGTGTGAGAAGCTCACCAGTTCCCAAGAACAGCACTTCATAGTTGCCATCTGCAGCCGTCACTTGGTCCACAGTGATGGTGGTGAACTCATAGTCCACGTTGGTCCGAACCACCAGGGGGCGCTTGTGCACAGGGTACACAGCGTTGTGCATGGCTGGGTGATTCCTCATGAAGTTAATCACCTCATCTGGATAGTCCTTAGTGGACTTCATGTTGGGGGTGAACGTACCTCCAGGGCACTGAAAGAGAAAAAGAAACACTAGAACTCTGAGTGTGGGTTCAATCCCAGGAGAAAAATACATACGAAGGTTTTTTTATGAGCCTGTGTGGTTGTGCTGAGGCATGCATCTCGTTCAGATTGATTCTATTTGAGGCCTAAGTCACACAGAAAGCGTTGTTATGCCAGCGTGTTGTGGGTTTCATGTATGGACAAAGGTTGGATTTGAAACCCACTGTGCCGGGTCGAGGGTAGGGGATCTTCCCAGTGTAGGCCACCCACTGGTAATTGGGACCCTCCTTGTGGGCAAAGGGCCCGTTGAAGACCATGCGAATGTCGGCCATGGAGTAGACACAGACCGCCGAGCCTTTGAAGACGGACCTGTAATAAAGAGAAAGCAAAGAGAGGATAAAAAAGGTTCGTTAAATTTCATCTGGCAAAATATTTAAAAGAAAAACGCCTCGGACAATTGAGGTTCAAAAATGCATTTGATGGGCATATAAAGTATCTATTTTTAGAGTACGAACCCGGAAACAGAGAAGACTCCATATATCACAGGATTTTTTGTATCCTGTGTTGGCTGTATATAAACATCTCCTGCAAGAGAAGACAGAGAATCCCATCAGGAGAAGCCGAGTGGCTGAAGGAAACATCACGCTCCACAGCACAGGCACTCTCCTCTGCCAATATTTACACAGCTTTCAGTCGATCCTCCCGCTCTTAGCCTTTGGACCTTTAGGCTGCACATCCCTGGAGGGACTGATGCACGGACTGGAAAGTCATTCAGAGAGCATGTACCTCCGCCAGGGCAAACAGTCTAATCTTTCACGATATGCAAATCTGCGTCAGGTATTACATTTAAGTCAAAATGTGTGCGTGTGTGTGTGTGTGTGTGTGTGTGTGTGTGTGTGTGTGTGTGTGTGTGTGTAGATGCAGCACCCGTCAATCATCACTCATGACTCATTATCGTGGCTGTACAGACAACATGCAGAGACACTTCCTGCAGGGTTCTGCAGAGATGTAGGAGTGTTTGATTTAGAATTCAACTCTTTTTTCCCCTAGTTGGCTGCTTTATTGCCGCTCCCTCTCACCATTCCCTGTTTTGTTAGTTTGACCACTACGACTCTCCTGAGCCTAAGAGTGGAGCAAAACATGCCATTAGTGGGATAGATGGGCTCTAGGACTTGTATTATTAGTTAGATCCGTCCCTGCATCCATCCATCCGTGCATCCATTCATCCACTCATCCATGCATCCATCCATTCATCCATTTGTCTATGCATCCATCCATTCATCTATGCATCCATCCATCCATTCATCCATGGATGGATGGATGGATGCATAGATGGTGGATGGTGGATTGGTGGATATATGGTGGATTGATGGTGGATTGATGGATGCATTCATAAATGCATCCATCAATCCACCCATGCAACCATCCATCCATCTCTGGATCCATGCATCCATCCATTCAGACATCCATACACTCATCCATCCATCGATCCATTCAGCTATGCATCCATCCATCCATCCATCCATCCATCCTTCCATCCATCCATCTATCCTTCCATCTATCCTTCCATCCATCCATGCATTCATCCATCCATCCATCCATCCATCCATGCATTCATCAATCCATCCTTCCAAAATGTTATATTATTATTTTATTTTTTTTAAAGTAACAATAAATAAATCCCTCTCCGATGCAGCCTTGTAATGTTATGAAGTTGACGTATTTAAAATGCTGAAAAAAACTTAGTGGATCGTTACATCACGACGCTCCGCATGCGCAGATACAACTCAAGCAGAGAGCGTTCCGATACAGCGTTTACATGCAGCGACTGGCTATCGGAAAGGCTTTCCATAAGGATTTTGACTACCTCCTTGCAAAGGAATGAAATCTAATTCGGAAATGTTATTTCTGTTCTGAAAGGGGTGTTCACATGCAGCATTTTCTTTCCAATTAGACGTCTTTTCCGAATGTAATCGGAATCAGGCTATCCATGGAAAGCCACCTACTGAGAGCTTCCTGTGCTCAACTCTCTCCTTTTCTACAGGACACAACAAACTCTGCTCCCTCAGTCCTCAGACGGCTCAGCAGCAGCCGCGGGAGAACAAGTCAGACACGTGTTCAGACAATGTTCCTGGGATTTTTTTACTAACAGACTTTTTGTCATATTTAAAGAAACGATCGTTCAACGTGCGAATTGGAGCCTTTTGTTGAGTTGTAATGAGAGAGCTCCTGCAGCTCAAAGTAGGGTCTATTAGCAGGTAACAGCTGACTGAAACACCTGGAGAGGTTTAGCCGAGGAGAGGTAGAGTACGGGTCAGTCCGTCACCGAGGCACACGGGAAGTTTGTCGAACCGACACACACTGGAAACCCGAAAATAAGTCTGCCGTAGCTGAGTAGGCTAAAAGGACCACGAGCTGTCATGTATTAACACTTAAAGTTAAAGAGGAACAATATTCTATCGATATTTTTACTATTTCTTGGAATACAAACATTAAGATTTAACACTTAGATTACATTTTTTATATCCCTAAAAAGTCAGAAGTATTATGGAATAGTCATCGCCATCGCTGGAGATTTTATACCCACATAGAGTTTAGAGTGAGGAAGAATTGGATCGATTTTGGGAAAGGTCAGTTTTATATTTCTAACATTATGGCGAACTTCATCTCCGAAAGTTCTCGGGGCCTTTATTTCTCAACCGTTTGTCTGATTTAGTCCAAATCTGGTGCATATGAATCAAATTGAGGAGATCCTTTCTCGTGTATATCATATTATACTAAAAATTCATATTTTACTCACTAAGTGGAAGTTAGTGAGTTTCTGACATTACTTCACAATTATACATGTAAAATGCAGGGATCATTAAAAAATTGGATTTAACATCAATATTTAATTTTGGAATTGTTTTTACAAAAAATATGTAATTGACATGTTTTGTTAAAATCGCTATAGATGTGATAAAAAAAAAGTGTTTTTAAAAAAATCAACAGCACTTTTTGAACATTATTTGGAGCTTTATCTGGCAAAACTTTGCTGTTCTTTTCTGCATGTGGTTCCAACCCTTACTAAACGCAATTTCAGTGTCTCTACTACAACAGCTGTTATGGATCAAATCTAAAACTTGAGTCACTTCCTCATTGATAATCCTACCATCCCAGCGATCATCTGTGCAACAGGAAACTGAAGAATGGTCTCAGGAAGGACACTTAAGGTGAAGGTCTTTACTGACAGGATAATAAGACAGTTAAACAGAAACCTTGAGAAGTGTTTTCAGCTAACCGTCCAAAATGGAACCATTCAATCCCAGCAGCAAAGCATGATGTTTAACAGTAGACCAGTAACATCCAGCAGTCTGGCTCAGCCCAGACTCTAACCATGTGATGGCTGAACCACCTGAGACAACTCCGGTGGAGACAGAAAATTCAAACTTTATGTGGTGAGATTCTCTTCTGCTTCTGTCCATAGATCTTGTATTCCACTTGAAGGAAAGCATATATCTCTTCCCTCCCAAAGGAGAAGTGCCTCATACGGTTTTAAGCCAATTTTGGACGTCTGTAAATCACTAACGCTCACATACTTCATCTTACGATGTTCTGACATTGAACACTGCCTGATTTAGATGATCCTTCTGTTGATGCTGAGGGAAAGATTCACGGCAACGAATGAATACCTTAAAGGGCGATAAGCCCGTCCTGTTCTCTACCTGACCTAAATACGACAGTGGTACCAGGAGGCTGCCAACCATAGAATGTGCTTCAAAACGGGAACAGAGTACTACAGACCACAGAGTTTTAAAAAAAAAGGAGAAAAAAAGTGATGGATGAGAGATTCTACAAGCTAAAGGCAACGTGATGAAGTTAAGGCTTCAAGTGAAAACTATGACTATTAGAGCACAGAAAGTGAAGTGTGGAAACAGCGAGTGAAATGATCAATGCAAAAGAAATACTAACTTAGATGTATGGTTTTGTACAAAATACTAGACCTACGCTGTCATCCCCAACTTCAAGGCTAGATCCCTGAAAAAGTCCCCCAATCCACCTGCAGGGCACAAGCAACCCCCCTCATTGAACTCCTCAAATTAAATGTGAAGTTATGTCCGCTTTTCATAAAAAAGCTCCCCCTAGTGAGTAAAATATGAACTATTAGATTAAATATGGTATATACAAGATAGAGCTCCTCAAGTCGATTCATATGCACCAAATCTGGCCTAAATCGGACTAACTGTTTATAAATGATGGTCCGAAAATTTGTAAATGAGCCATCTTATAGAGTTTGATAAGAATATCCCTGACTTTTTTGGGGCTAAAACTAGCTTTCAGGCCTCAGTGCAGCAGTGAAGGTGAAAATAGTGTTTAAATCTGAAAGTTCCTGCCCAGTTTAGTGAGACAGTACAGTCGGGTCTTCCTCTGGGGAGGAAGATTTTTCAGCCATGAGTTCATTTCTGGAGAAAATGAAAAACCAGAGTGATGGTTCGAACACTGTCCTTAATGCTCAGTCACCGAATCCCCCAAATCACACACACACACTCAGTCACACACACCAACGCCCGTATCCATACCATCCTCCTCAGCTGCCTCAGCCTGAGTAAGTGGAACGGTCATGCGTTTACACGGACACAGCACGGCGGCTGTCATGGGTATCAACCAACAGATGATCCTTATTATGACGAGCTGCTTTAGCGCCGCAGTGGCGGGCGATTTGTCGATATACCGACAAGATACCACTAAGGTTAAGACAAAGCTCTCATTGAGAGTCACTAAAGACAGATCAGGGCTTCAGGACAACACGGGGAAAAAACCTATGTGATTCATAATGAAAGCCATCCTGAGGGAGCAGCAAGGCCTTGGCTCCAGGGGATCCAGCATGTTCATAAAGTCTAGGAAAGGATCCAGGTTCCATAACCGCTTCCTATGTTTGGATGGCAATAAAGCCTCAGCCGTTATACATCCCATTTCCTGAAAAAAACCCAACATAATTTCCTTCTTGACCGGGCTTCAGAGTTTTTTGGGTTTTTGTAGACTTTCTTCTGTTCGTCTTAAAGTCTCTTTGCCGTTTCATCTCTGCAGGTATTGATTATGGACTGGTTCTAAAGCATTCCGCATCTAAAATGCCATAGAATCTTATTATTTTTGAGTTTTTCTTTTCTTCTCTTTTTCTTTTTTTACTGTTTTCTCTCTTTGTTGTTAGTTACTTTAGTACAAAGTTGTCAGATGGAGCCAAAAGTGCTGCATATTCCAACTGTAAAAATCCCAGCAGGGTTTGACGACCACAGCAGGAACACAGCTGGTCTAGACGTTTCAACAAACGTTCCAGTAATGACTTGAGTTGTTGATTTGTTTTATTAGAACCTTTTAAGAAAAGGGGGAAGTTCAGGAATCCTGTCACCGCAGCATGAGGTTCGGAGCTTGTCCTGGCTTGAAGGAATCTTCAGCTGTGCCGCGTAACACATCCACAGTGATTCATCACTACATGCCGTTTGAACGGCGAAGCCGTTTAACATTTTGAAAAATATGCTCTCTAGCCGCCAAAAGTTTGATTAGAAGATTGATACCAGTTGCTATACAGCAAATATTAATGTTAGGAAACAGGGGAGAAGAGTTTGACGAGCCCTTTCCGAATGTAGAACATTAATCTTCCAGAAATCTAAAAATCCATAACAGTCACGGCGTACCAATAATGTTTGATCTCTAGGGGGCTCATTAAGTCAAATCATTCAATCTCGGTCAGCTTCAGTGACTTCCTGGATTTTCTCATGGTTTCTCAGCAAACATTGTAATTATATCCCCCAAAAGCCTGTGATGTTATGGAATCATCATTAACGGCAGAAAAAATATTTCATGGATTGTTTTGCTATTTTATAGCCACATTGACCTTAGTGCGAGGAAGAACTGAACTGATTTTGGAAATGGTCAGTTGTACATTTCCGACACTAGGGGGCATTTTATCTCAGCCGTTTGTCTGATTTAGTCCAAATTTGGTGCAAATGATTCCACTAAAGGATATCTATCTTGAATATATCACGTTTTACTCTCAAAGTTAATATTTTACTCACTAGGGGGAGCTTTTGTGAAATATACTGCGGACCCTCACATTTAATTTGTGGAGTTAAATCAGGAGGATTGCTTGCACAATGCAGGGGATTGGGGACTTTCCGTGGATATAAACTTGTTGTCTGGCTTGACAGCATAGGCCTAGTTTAAGTGAAGAAGCTGAAGAAGAAAAAAAACACCTGCCATCTTTCAACAAAGCACGGATCCGTGAACCACAGGCATGTTGCGATACAAGCAAGGAATATGTGATCCAGATAGAGACAAAAGATAGTCATCTGATTCTTCAAACTTTTCATTCTTGAGGTCAGCTCAAGAGGTCACACATTCAGTATGTCCTCTCTGGCTCTGTTTTCAAACTAAGAGAGCTTCCCATGGAGAGCCTATAGTCTGACAGTCACAGGTACTCCTACTGGGTGATCTGATCCACCTCCTCGTGACCACCACCAACAAAAAAACCTCACAAAGAGACTTTATATTTTAAAACATCTTGAAAAAAAATGGCAACAATAGTGTTGGAATAATGTGTGTCTTTGCCATTACAGCATGCTCTATAGGTCATATAATGGGCGTGAACTCTTATGTAAGCCAAAGCCTGAGGTCCAATGAAACAAGTCCAATCTTGTCAGGTTCTGCAGCAGAAACTGTTCCCTACTTAATATTTCATACGTAATCACACATGACACAAACCTGAAAGTGTATGCGCTTTAAAAAAATCCAGTCGTCACTTTTTCCCCCTTTTTCCTCTGCCATTTGAAACCGACTGTCAGAATGATTAACCGCACAAACAGATCTAACTTTAGGAATATGGGTTTAACGAATGCTCGTGGGGGATGAGACACAGTTACAGTATGCATTACAAATAAAGAGGTTTTTATGACTTTCATTTTGAAAAATTTGTCAGATACTTATTACAGTAAATCTGAATGGGCTGTTGTGATTCTACATCTGTGCTCAGCAGGTCCAACTGAAAAAAATGTCTAATGTGCCGAAATGATTAGCTGATTATCAAAAGCTAGTTGAATCAATCAATTATCAATCAATTATCCATGAATGCATTCGGCGGGTTCAGTTTCTCTCATGTGAGGATTTGGCGCTTTAATTTATCATAAAATAGAAAACACACTTGAATACTCTCAGAAAGTGGTTTCACTTTGAGAGCAGATTTGTTCATTCATAGATATGAATCATACTCTAGCAGTACTGTGACACCGACATGCAGCAGTGATGCAGGTGTTGTATCAGAAGAGCTGAGTCATGAAGCAAATATCTCAATTTACCAGCTCATCTACGTTCCAACCCTCACCTAGGGTCAGGTGCTCTAGGTAGAGACAAGAATGAGGTCATGAGGATATGAGCTGCAGAAATTAGCTTCCTTTATAGGATGGCTGGACTCGACCTTAGAGATAACCTGCAGAGCTCAGACATCCAGAGGAAAACTCAGAGTAGAGCCACTGCTCCATCGACAGGAGCCAGTTGAGGTGTTTCGGGCATCTGATTAGGATGCCTCCTGTACGCCTCCATGGAGGTTTCTCAGACACGTTGAACTGGGTGGCGACACAGAACTCGGTAGAGGGGCTATTTATCTCATCTGGCCCGTAAACGCCCTAAGATCCTCGAAAGATGAGCTTGAGAGTGTTGCTGGAGAGAGGGACGTTTGGGAATATCCTTCTTGGGCTGCGGCCACCACGGACAAACCGCTAATGGCATCGCCATATTAGGATCCATGGCGAGACATTTCATAGCAATAGCAGGATTCATGATGAGTCATGGCGTAGCAATAGTAGGATTCATGATGAGTCATGGCGTAGCAATAGTAGGATTCATGACAAGTCATGATGTAGCAATAGTAGGATTCATGATGAGTCATGGCGTAGCAATAGTAGGATTCATGATGAGTCATGGTTTAGCAATAGTAGGATTCATGACAAGTCATGACGTAGCAATAGTAGGATTCATGACAAGTCATGACGTAGCAATAGTAGGATTCATGACAAGTCATGACGTAGCAATAGTAGGATTCATGATGAGTCAAGGCGGAAATATAGTAGGATTCATGAAATACCAATACTGGATGTATACCATCTTCCAAATAAAAATAGTAATAATTATAATAATAATAATTAAAAAATGAATATTTTGAGAATTTAGAACAAAAAGTATTGCACACACTATTAAATAAATAATTTCTTCTACTCACGGAGCTCATCAAAGTGTGTCTCCATGCCGTCGGACCCCGGTACCGAGCAGATGAGCCTGGCTTTCAGGAAGGTGCTCCACTTGTTGACCAGACAGCAGTGGCCTCCGTCATCATTCTGTGTTTGAGAGGAAAACAGGAGGACAGTTTCTCCATCATTTAAAACTCACATCCTCTCTTCTCCTGTCGTCCTACTAAAAACACCGACACACACGGTTTACAGTACACCAGGAAACTCAAATGAGCGGGGAGTGGGTGGGAGGTGGAGGGTAGGACGGTAAACACTGTCTTCTCCTATTTATATTCTTCCATCTGTGGTGGAGCGAGGCCAGAACATCCCAGTACAGACCAGTGAGAGCTCCACTTTCATCATACACTCTGGATGAATCACATTCGGGGAGCTGAAGTGTTTTCGTTATTTCCATTGCAATTACAGTAGGTGGCCGGGTCGGGAGTATTTCTGGTTGTGTGCAGGGTGCGAAGAATAGGCAGTAAGAGCATCCAGATGTGTGTCCAAGTAAGAATGACAGGACCGGGCCTCTGAGAAAAGGATGAGTGTTTGTGTGCCGGATCACATCCTGACCTCCTCAAATAAATACAACGTGAACAGCTGAGGCCGCGAGCGCACGAATGCCACATTTTCTCACTCGTAGTCGTGCTGGCAGATCTGCTGTGACACGACGACACGCACGCAAAAACCCAAGAGGGCCTCATACAATCACACTCCCAATCTTAGGGTTCACACTGCAAGTCATCTGTTGGTGTTTGCTGCTGTAAATAGCCTCACTAGTGCATTTCTAGGTCAATAAGGAGGATTCTGGGAAGTGTGTTTAAATTTTTTAACCATTTATGTCCTAAACAAGAAAAAAAAACGTTTCTTTTGTACATTTTATGAATTTTAACATCTCAAGAGAACATATTCATGTGACATTTGGGCATTTCTAGCATGTTTTTAAACATTAAATAAAAATTGGATTGTAAAATTAATTCATTTCCCATATTTAACTGAAAAAAAAAACAATTTTTTAAATTACATTAACATTTTTTTAGAAAATCTATTTGACTCTTATTGGACCTTTTAGTTACATAATTCTGTTTAGCAAGTTCTCACATTCTTTTATAGGCCAAGATATTTGCAAAAAATATTTGTGAAATAGTGCTTTTCTCTATAGCCGTGGTTAAGGCCTCGTCCTGATTGGCCCCTTTGTCCTTCGGTGACCTTCAGGGCTTCACCCTTGGCTCCTTACCCTCTAGCATATACGTGTTGCCACCGGTTCATATTATAAAAGGGTTCAATCGCATTTTCCAACAAGAAACAGTGACTCAAAATGTTCTGAGCAGGACATTAAAGGGTTAAAAAAAAGGATTTTAAAGGCTAAAATGGGCTTTTGCTTCCATGTACACTTGAGGCTTTAAGCATTTTAGGACTACCAGGGAGAGGGGGTGAGAAGGTCATGGGTCAGAGGTCAGAGGGCAGTCTTACAGACAGAGGGTTGTATTGTAGACAGGAAGGTTAAAGACACATGTGGATTCCAGCATGTCGGCGTTGGCCAAACACGGGTTCTGCACCCACAAATATCCAAACACAGCGGGTGACTTGCCCCAGGAGATCCAGTCTGTTCTTCATATCGAGGCAGGTTTTCTTTTCATTATGTTTACGCCACAATACAAACAAGCCTCTCGTTGTGTACATACCAGACATATGCGTCCAATGCGGGACTGGGTCACAGGAGTCTGGCCCATCTCGGAGTACTTCTCCCGGAAGAAGAAATACAGCTTGTCGTCGTTTCTCTCGGCGCTGTCAGGGATGAGGTGTACGTGGACGAAAGTGGGATCTGTGGGAGGGGAAGAGGTGGTCACATGATCAGGCGGAGATGCAACCAGAAGAATCCCCACATCTCAGAGATAAATTTGGAGCTATTTTATATCCTGAAAAAGCGCATATATCATTTGTAGACTAATTAGGACGGTTACCATTTAACCATCTGGAGTTGTACTGATCCGTTCGCATGGCAGTCTTGGTTCCCAAAGTACGGAAAACAGCCGAGTCCGTTCCCATGAAGTCAACATAGACCCCAGCGTACAGCTCACCATCTGACACGGAGAGAAAACACTTCAGTAAAATTCCTTGACTTTGACATGATTCCAGCAACACCCTTGGCACGAGGCTTGTGCTTCAGAACCCGTATTTATAACTCCACTCCTCAGAACCCTTTATTCCACACTGGAGCGCTGAGATCCATAATCATAATACATTCAGAATTTGAAACATTTGTCTTCATTGAGACACAAAGTCGATGATCGGCTGATGATACTGAAACTCCAGCAGAAAGAGATCAATAATCCAAAGGCTGCTTTTATTTCACGGGTCCCATCCTTGTGGTTTCCTTGTCATTTTGGGGGTAACTAAGTGTAGTATGTAATCTGTTATTGATGACAGGGTGATGGAGCCATCTCTCCACACCATGGCTGACAAGCATGAGGAAGCTTGGGGTGAGAAAAAGTTTTTATCATGCTATTAATTCTCCACAGAGCCTATGACAACCTACATTAACGTACTTATCCCGTCTGCTGGCCTCGACATCTGCTATAATTGGTAAACGAGTTGGTCGGACGTGCCAATGTTAGAACAGATAGACACATTTTTTTTATTCCATCCCTTCGACTTGAGTCCCTTTATTCCATTTAGTTACGCACCAACATTTTTTGTATTTTTTTCATTTTTTAAAATCTTTTTTTAATTCCATGATGTTTTATTGTCAATCTTGGTCCATATTTATTGCTTGTTGGTTTTATTGCACTGTTGCGCTGTTACAGAGTCGGTCTGAAGTCAGACTCTATAACAGGTCACTGTAAAACTGTGTTAAGTCTGAAAAACCGGAACTCTTCGACCATTCATCGACATCACAACAACTACACAGCTACATAGCTGGATTTTCAATTTCATTGGAGATTAGACCCTTTTGCCATATTTATACCTTATCTAATGTATTTCTATTTATATATGTATGCATATAAATATATGTTTATATGTCTTCACTGTTTCTTTCTCTTTATATTTCTTGAGTGTGTGTGTATCTTGGTATATTTTCTACTTTCTTACTTATATAATCGCTTCTGTCTCTTTGTTAACGTTGGAGCTGCTGTGATTCTGTTCCATTGGATATTTAAATTTGTTGTGTGATTACAAATACACAATATAATAGTAGTTATTTTTGTTGTAAACAATTAAGTTATCACTAATACTTGAAAGCTTGCAGGAATCTCCATTTAGATTTTAACATTTCTGTCTATAAAGTATCTTTAAAAGTCGAGAATTTCTTGTAAGCCTCACCTAACTGTTAAACAGTTAATACTCTTATTTCCCCTGTTTCCTAATTTGCACTGGTTTATTTCCTGGAGACGCCAGCGGAAGCCTATAAAGTGATAGGACGTAAAGCAGGCAGTTAGTGGACTCGGCCCACAGACTCCAGCCTTCACGCTAACTCCATAAACACGTAAAATATGAGCACATCCATGTGTGCCGGCTGACAAATGTACACGACAGTCTTGTTAAGCCACAGGGAGGCAAGGTGCCGGTTCTCCAGCTGCTGTACGGGCCCCACTGGAGCGCAGGTGTGACTGTCAGAGCGCCCACAGATGGATGGATGCAGGAGAGATCGAGAGGGGGGGGGGCAAGGAAAGAAAAAAACACTGTCCTGCCGTCGTCATGTTCTCTGCTGGGCTTTTCTGACACCTGATGACTCATCAAAATGTCCGATGATCGATCAGTAGACAGACTGGTTGAGAGCCATCAACGGTAAAACATTTGATTTCCGTAGTAACTAGAGAATCCCCTCAATGATGCTCACTGGTGGCAGAGGAAGGCAAATCTATCCTGGGTGACAGCACCGGTTCCATCCTGACCAGTTGGTCCTGTGCTAATGTGGGAAAGTAGTGCCAGTGATTTACACTCCCTGACTCTCACCCTGCACAGAAGATCACCTTTCACTGGCGACAACTGTGTGGTCTGAACTAACCTACCTGACCTTGGGCAAAGGGACAGAGGACTACTGTGTCCATGAGTGCTTCAACACACGATAACAGGGGATTAGACCGACGATCTGTTTTTACTCTTTGAGTGAAACAGATGACCTCATTATTTTTATGTTGTAATATAATGAATGTCCTAAAACATCCGATATTATTCAGTGATGCAAACTACATCCAAATAGTTAACAAGCTGAGGGAATCAAGAACGAACTAGGCCCACGCTGTTGTTCCCGACAGTAAGGGAATACCCCCGAAAATGCCCCAATCCCCTGCATTGTACAAACAATCCCCCTGATTGCAAAGTTATAAAAAAATATGTTTTCCCTCAAACCGGTTGAGAAATTAGGGCCTGAAATCTTTTGGAGATAAAACTCCCCCTAGTGTCAGTACTATACTACTGACGTTTCTCAAAATCAGTCCAGTTCTTTCTCGCACTAAGGTCTAGGGGGGTTTTACATTTTGAAAAAACTTGAATGATAGATATTTCCAATACAGTCGCAATTCATTGAAGGAAATGGAAAAAAATGATTGAGGGACAGCATCAAGTAGAAAAAAGGTAGGAGTTTATGAGTTTATGTTTATTACCCTAACTAACTATGCTTAGTCAAGAACTATCATGACAAACACAAACATCTACTGTATAATTAGGCTACATAACATAAAATACTCAGATGGCCACCTGAGGTATGTTTTTCATATTTCAAAATAATGACTTTAAGTTTTAAGATTTGCTGATTTGTGGAAGTAATGAAGGCGAGGCGTTTCTTCATATTTGCATATCCGAGAATAGCAGCTCACTTAAAAGGACAACAACAAAACATTTACATTTACATGGGAGACGTGTACATTAAGTTGTGCAAACCAAAATATTGATATGTTTTGAGTTTTTGCCCCAGAGGCCCTCATCTCAGACAGAATCCACCAGATGGACGAGGCCCTAATCCACTGGGAGGCATGGAAAGGAAAAAAAGTATAAAAAAAAAACAGAAGTTCTTGCATCGTAAAATGGTGTAAATACAACATCAAAATAAACAAATTAATTAATATTAGCTCCAGTCGGACAACAACTTCAAGTGAAGTGATTTCCATGAAGTCCAACGTGTGACGTTTCATCGACTTAAAAAGAAAAGAAAACCCCAGTAGCTTCCTTTGGTTCGATTATTCACCTGCACCTCTACAGCCGACAGGAACACCATTTATCCAGTTCCTTCACTTCATTTTTATTTTCTATTGCAGTGGTGTTGGTATATCTCCCAGGAGTCAACAGAAAGCATGAGTCGAATGACTCTCCATGTACCATTCAGTCAACTTACATTCCTTCATTGAGAGAGGATGGAACATGTTTCTCCACTCATTTATTCTGTTTTGCCTTTAGGTTGTCGCTCCTCTCCAAAGATGGACAACTAAAGACTCTTTGACCTTTCAGACATGTAAAAATAGTTCTTCTTTTACCATGGGTTTTTTAGACATTGTGCATTCTTTGAATCTTACCAGTTATTCCAGGGCACACTCATTCTAAAGGTCACACTCTCGACATTGTGTTGTCGTTTGGTTTTACTCTTAATTGTGTTGACCTCTGAAAGTCTAGTTTAACTGTCTGACCATAAATCCATTGTTTCTAAGTCCACGCTGTGTGTCCTCCCCTCTCATCCATACTGACTTAGCTGACAGTTTCCATCACGCCTTCACCACTGCATCTACTCACAGCTATGACTATGAAGGAAATATTCCTACAGAAGAAGCTACAAGCCAATTTTAACAATACGTTCCAAAGCACATATAAAAACTCAGTAATACATTTGAGTCTTGGGATGCCATGGCTTAATAATAGCGCTAGAGAATTAAAAAGAAAATGAAGACCAAATGGAAAAAGGAACGTCTGACGGTATTATTTCCAGCCTCTCTCACTTTGCACTTTAAAGGACCTAATGGCCAAACTGAAGTCATCATCTTGTCCTATTCACAACATGCCTGACAATTTTCTGGAAGCGGTTTTTAGCAGTTTTGGTCCTTCCATTTTATTACTAGCTGCGTTGTGCCCCCTTCTTAAAGCTGAGCCTTTATACCCATTTCTGAATGACCGTTTTCTTTACTCAAACGTCTAAGAGAAATCTGTTTACCTACAGCTGATGTATTTAATGAACAAGTGCAACATTTTTGATAAATTTCAATCAGGTTTTCGTCAACAGCACAGAATCTGAACTCATTAAAGTCACTAATGACCTCCCACTAGCAGCTGATGCTGATGACTGCTCTCAGTTTTAATTCTTTTGGATCTGAGCCCTGCTTTTGATACAGTGGGTAATGTAATCCTATTAAAAAGTGGGTGGGCATTAGAGGGGCTGCTTTAAAATGCTTCAAATCCTATTTGTCAAATTGGACTTTCTCTATAGCCATTAATGCCTTCTCCTCGGTGTCCCCTTTGACCTGTGGTGTCCCCAAGGGCTCCATCATTGGCCCTCTACTGTTTAGCATATACATGCTATCACTGGGTCATATAATAAGCAAACACAAAATCCAGTATCATTGTTATGCTGATGATAAACCGATCATTGTGCCATTAAAATCCAGTGAATAGGGCAATTTCAATTTGAATTTAAATCATCTTTGTCCCTGTCTGTCTGAGATAAAATGCTGGATGTCACACAACCTTTTCAAACCTAATGAGAATATGTCAGAAATAATTATCTTTGCTTCCCCAAAGACCTTCACTGTCTTAAAGAATATCTTGGACCCTTTTCTGGAAATATCAACACTGCAGCTAAAAACCTGGGTGTGATATTTTATAGTGAACTCTATTTTGGAAATCAAATTGCTAATGTTGTGAAATCTTGATTTTATGAATTGAGGACCATTTCCATGTTAAAGTCCTTCCTCTCGCGCTCTGATCTGGAAAAGCTCATTCATGCCTTCATGTAATCTCATCCGGATTATTGTAATTCTTTGCATTCAGGTTTAAACTAAAGAGAACTTCCACGTCTCCAGCTTGTTCAGAATGCCGCAGCTCGGGTTTTAACAAACACAAAAGGCAAGACCATATCAGCCCTACTTTAGTCCTTCTTCACTGGTTACCAGTTAGTTTCATAATTGATTTTAAGATCTTGATGGTTACTTTTGAAGCACTTCAAGACTTAGACCCCAGCTACATCACTGAGCCGCTCCGCCCATATGAGCCTGGTTGCAGTCTCAGACCTTCAGACAGAACTCAGCTCTGCTGGCTGTTCCTGAGTCCTGCCTCACGACTAAAGGTGACCTGTACTTTTTGTTCAGGGCCCCTCTGCTCTAGAACTCCCTGCCTTAGGATCTGAGGCTTGCAGAATCAGTATCATCACTTAAGACAGTTCTTCACACATATCTTTAAAGAAAAAAAGAAGCCTTTTAGTCATCTAAACGGTCTCAATGCCAGATGGTCTTATTTGTTATCTAACATAATTTATGATTGTTTGCTGTCAGTGTTGGTTTATTTTAATTTCTGTAAAGCGCTTTGTAACTTTGTTTGTTCTGAAAAATAAAAATAAAGTGTATTGATATTATAAGGTTCATGTTATGATTAAGATTCTAATGAAGAATTGCAATGAGAACCATTTTACTTCTCAAGATGTAAGTTCTAAAGCATTTGTCTAGCTTGTAGTGAGTGTTTTGATTGGAAGCCTCTGATCCCCTATTCAGGGATACACATATTAATAAACCAGTATTATCACATCTATGACCCCACAACCCCCCAAATTGAGAAAATAATGATGGGATTGATAAGCGTGAGCATCTCACTGTGGGAAAAAGGGACAGCACAGAGAAGACACTTGGCTTGAACCTTGACCGTATTGACTTTGTCTTTCATTGGGGACAATAAATATTTTCTGTTAATAAAGACGGCCGAATATGTAAAGTATGTGCAGAAGGAAGGCCATGAAAAGAAACAGGATACAAAAGATGACAAATCCATAACACTAGGAAGACTGTACCCAAGCCAGCACGCCCATGTGACCAAACCCTGATGATACTCACTGATCAAAGCTGACACGCTGTTGAGCTTCGGGTCATAGGAGCACTTTCCCTTCCCAGATTCCACTTTGCCTGGCTCCAAATGGAAGATTTCTTCCTGAAATGGAAAAGTAATATGGAGATGGCAATAAATTCAGCGCTCTTCATCTTGTCACAGCGATTCCCATGGGGGGGAGAAATGAAGCGGCAAATGTGCTCCCTCTCATTCCTGTGGGAGCGGCGCTGCCTGATGTGGGATGGAGCATTAGAATAATGAGGGGTGTGTTCATACAGAAAAATACATGCAGTGAAGTCAAGGCATTTCCTATCCATCCCTATGCCACTTATTTGCAGGGCTGTTTCTTGGAGAATAATAAGCTGCATGCCAATTGTCTCTAAGCCTCTTGGTGCATATGGCGGTGCAGGCTGCCTGCTGACACCTGTAATCCAGCAGAATGAAAACAAAAATGGCATGGAGGCCGGATGACTGATGCTCACTGCTTGTGGCATCCCTGCACGCAGGCACGGAAAGGCAACTGGCAAGAATTTATGTATGAGAGTGGGGGAAAACGAATTAGTGGCATGTGATGACATGTCGTATAGTTTGCCTCACAGACCAGCGCATGTCCAATTCCCACTTCTCACTCCCAACGGATAAAGAGATGGAGACATCTTTGAAGTTGTCCATCAGCACCACAGCAGAGGAGGGAATTTGGCACTTTGCCAAACTCACTTCATTAGATCATCTCTGATTAAAATCACCACTTGAGCAAATAAGGTGCTGGCAGCTCACTTCCAGCTATGCCAGATGTTGACGTGTAAAATGGTCACAAACATTTATGTGTACCAGAGCAAAACTGTGCCCTGTGCACGTTTTACAACCCGCTGTAAAATACGTCCCTTGTGAAAAGTTGGAGAACATTAAAAAAAAAAGAAGAAAAATCCCAGTTGAAAAACATTTTCAAAGACTCCTGCTTCACCCAGAGCGCTCATGTCCTTCAAAAGTCCTTTTTACTGTTTAAAGTGCTTGGAGAGCTCAAACAGTGGATACATGTTCAAGTATGTGGCTCTTTTATTTCCTATTCTGCACAGCTAGTTGGCTACAGATGGCTGGTGTTTGCTCTGGGCCAACAGAGCCTGCTGTGGGAGTGGGTCAGATGCTGACTAGTCCCGATGCCTCTGTGGGAGCGACTGCACCACATTCCTACAGGGGGTGGAGGGCTCAGTGAGGTGAAGGACTAATGGGTGGGACGTTCTGCATTGTCTCAGATAAGCAGGACTAAATGATCTCTATGTCCGCGGTGAGATAAATGCTAAATATATTCTGAATAAAATTGAAGATGTCATGCATGGAAAAGCAGTGAAAGGCTGTGTAATTACATTTGTGCGTTGCACAAGTCAACAGATTTTTTTTTCACTGGCCTGAAAAGCGATTTCCACTCGGTAACCCGGTTCTAATGCAAAATATGACATTTAGCAAGAGTGCAAAGCACAAAAAGGACGATGACGGATAGGAAAGTGTTCTCAGGCAGTTATGATTACACAAAGAAAGAACAATACGGCATGAGATTAAATGATTTTCTGCACGACACTAGATTGTGAGATTGTGCACGGACTGGGAGGGATGCATGCTAAATGTTATGAAGATAAAAAAAAGAATAATGATGACCAAGTTAAAGATGGTGGTGACACAATGGGCTCAGACACAAGGAGAGGGAGCATGCTGGTGGTGACTACGAGCCCAGGCAATACGCAGGGCTGCAGGGCAGACAAGGCCCACATCGCACCTTCAGTCCAAGTGTCTCGTGCACCGCACTGGGTTCAGCTGCGCGGCTAGCCCTTCCTCTGGCCTGGGCCATCTGCAGATACATGGACGTCTAAAACAGGAGACAGCAACACAGTCTGGATGTTACGCCACTGATGAGGAAGGATCAAGGACGTCCCGGGCCCACGTTTGATTCGCATGAGTCCTCTCTGGATTAAAGACATGGCAAAATCCTCAGACCAAAACTATAGAAATCCATATAAGCCAAGTCCATGAGGAAAATATATTTGAGTGTAAAAGATTGTTATGGGAATGTGTGCAGCTTTATGTGACCAGATGCTGGAAAATGCATTAATAAGTTATTACTACTAGCTCTTAAAATAAGCGATGTATATTTCATTCAAAGCAAAGACTAAGATGTTAGAGGTCATAATATTCAGAGAACTTAGCAATAAGCCCTGCAGTGGTCTAATCAAACGTCATCCATCTGAATGTTCAATTAAAAATGAATTAATAGTTTCCTCGTGTGCGTCAGGATGTGTGTGTGCACACGTCTGTGCAGAGTGTAGCATTTCATGTTTTTGCAGTCATAATTAACTCCCCAGTCCATCTGAGGAACGTGCTCACAGGGGGACGACTCAGACCTGTCCATTCGGCGCAGCGGAGAAAAAACACAGCGCTCTCATTAATGGAGTAGAACTGGAACATTCCACTGGCACCCCATAATGGGAGCTCCAACTTCCAATTACCTTGTGTCTCACATGGGAGAGGCTGGCAGGTGGCCGAGGTGAATGCATGAAGGGGTGAATGTATAGGTGCGTGAACATATTGGGAGTCCTGTTTTACTTAATACTCTTGCAGGAGGAAACAAGGGAGCGGTGCAAGCTTACCTCGTACCATCTCGGCACCCGCAATGTATATCTAGAGGCTGATGGGAAATCTAATTTTTAATTCACCCTCTTTAAAAAGTCCTCTGGTCATCATTAAAGAATGAGTGTGATATTTAGAGAGTAGTGAGGTGTTAAAGGGGAAGTATGGCGAGGTAGTGATGCCTGGCTTGGGCTGAAAAATTCAGGAGGTCCCATTAAATGTTGAGACTAAACAAAGTAGATTTAACAGCTCACTGGGGGTGACAGCTGTGCTGACCACTTTGCCAGGTGCAAAGACACGGTCCCACAAACAGGCTTAATGATGGAGAAAATCAATGAACAAGGAACGGAGCAAAAGGAGGATGGAGAGCAAGAACCCGGGTAAGACAAAGCGAAAGGAGAGGCGCTCTATCCCAGACGGAGAAAGCTGTCTGCTTAGTGGAAGTAACGAGAATTCATCGTCTTGGTTCCTACATGCCACAAGTCTTTAATCCTAACCTGAGGTTTGCGTCCCCGGTTGACAAAGGTGCAGACTGGATTGTAGGCTCCCGTTCCACAGACGTACAGCTGAGTGCGGTTCCATGGCTCGATCAGGCGAATGAAGTTTGCGCACTCCTCCTGGAGACACGATGAACAGAGTCAATTAAAAAATGGAACATTTAGATAGTAAGAGACAGATCATCGCGATAACTCAAAAATAATTTCATGGATCCCATTCAGATTTTATATCCCCATAGACCTTAGTGTGAGGAAGAAATGGATTGATTTCTGGAAAGGCCACTTGCATATTTCCGACACTAGAGGGAGCACTATCTACAAACCTTTTCAGGTCATGTTTTCTCGAACAATGGTTCGAATTAGTCCAAATTTGGAGCATATGAATCTAATTCTTGTATATAATATCATGATTAACTCACTAAGGGGACTTTTTTACAAAAATACTATGATGTAACTTCGTATTTAATTTAATAGGAGTTCAATCAGGAGGATTGCTTCTACAACATAAGGGATTGGTGACTCTTCGGGGATATACTCTATATACTCTTGCTTTCCATTTTTACACATTCCTCACATTAAGGCTATTCCACATTACCTCCTCCTTTAATTCCTATCAAGTATTTTATCGCATCACACGATTCTGTCTTCTGAACTTACATCGGCGTCTTTCCCACTCACAAGGCAGTCCGTCTTTCTTTGTTCGGATACTGGCCAGTGGATCTGCCAGGTTAAACAGAGGGTGTTTATGGACACAATCAGAACCATTATACATTATTGGCATTTCAGACATTTATGGCACTGCAAAAGGGATATCGAGCCAGTCCGTTATTAGTCATTGCATGCACCATTTACCCATAACATTATAATCACTGACTGAATAATATTTTATAGTTGTATTTTGTCCTTGAAATTGTTGAAAAATGGATTTGAGTGAATTAACAAGAGAGTTTGCTGGATGACTGGCTCAGAGCACCTCCAAAACTACAGGTGTTGTTGTGAGTCCCTGTCTGCAGAGGTTAGTACCTATCCAAGTGTTGTAAGGAAGGACAAAAGGTGATCTGGGGATAAGGTGAAGGGGCTCATGTTACATGTGGGGAGAGAAGGCTAGTTTTTGGAGTTTGAATCCCCCCAAAGAGACATTGTGTCACTGAATGGCTGAAAAAGTTCATCCTGGTTCTGATATAAACCTGTCAGAACACACAGAGCATTGCATAGCTGTTGAAGAGCTATTTGCGGGGACCTACACAATATTAAGCAGGTGATTATAATAATATGGCTGATAATTACAGTGTTTCAGTGAGCAAACACTTAAAGCATGCACTGCAACAAACTTAAATCTGAGCCAATAAAATCGGCTGTTCGTGCAGCTACAAGAAAATGTAGCTCTTGGAGCAGCTGCTGTTGAGCTGAGGTTCATCCCACTACAGCAGCCAATTTGAGGGGCCGGATTTTGGGATGAGGGGAGGCAGGTTATGTTCTGGTCTTACGATATGTGGGTTCTTGTTGATGTCATGGAGGTCCAGGGACAGGATGTGGTCCTTGCTGCCGACATACATGCGGTCATGGTCCTCATCCATACGCAGGATCCGGTAGTCGGACGTGTTAAGGAAGTAGGCGAAGTGATGAGCAGTGCCGGTGGATTTGAGCTCTGTTTGGAGACAGAAATATGTCCATTAGGGACAGCTGTGGTGCACATGCACAGTTACTTACACAGATGCACAGGCAACTGATGCATTCCTCATGCCACTCCTGCATACCCGCGCGGCGTTATCTGACGGTTTTCCACCAACACTGATGTAACGTAACACTACACATTACAAACAAGTGCTACTGAGAGTCTGTCACATTGTGCTGATGGCTTCATACCGCCGGAGTGGAATAAAAAGTCTTATCAATTTATGTCAGAGCGTTTGTGTTGGAAAGGAAAAAAACTTACAAGGCAGAGTAAGATGGATTTCTGAACGTGGGTTGGTCAGACACGTCCACTCATGTTGGGAGTAACACAACCTTCCTACGGCTGTGTTACGGGAGTGTTTGTTTGATACGTTCTTCTGGGTTCAGCGACGATGAGAAGCCACTGCTGAGATAGCAGATGGCCCCATGCCACACCATAGACAAACACACGCTTTCACGATCTATAGGAGTGAGGCATTAGACGGTAGGTAGCCTTCACATATTGTTGGAAAAACAGAGGTTTAACTCAAAAAGCAGGAAAGTCCCTTTTCACTCCTTCATTCTACAAACGACCACAGACAGCAGAGCCGGGGAACCAAACTCTCAGGTTATTTAACTTTGTTGTGTTGATTTAGCTGCCAAAGATTTGATGAACGGAAAGTAGAGGATTATCTGTCAAATACAGTCAACATTGACTGGTTGTATATGGCACATATAAGAAGTGTGCCGGGGTATAATTAAAGAAGTATGAAATGTAATCATCACGATTTGTCAGACCTTAAATACACTTCCTGGACTAATGAAAATAAAATAATCTCTGGATTAAGATGTTTGAAGCAGCTGACAAATAACCACATGCAGGCTTAGGTCATGTTCAGTATGTTGGAAATTACTAGGAAACATTCCTGTGAGATTGTGGCTGCGCGGAAGAGGTCTGGACACCAAAGCATGCAAAGCCATCAACATGTCCACCATCGTGCCTTAAAATAAACACCATTTAAAGACCTTTTTAAACAACCTCCAAACGGAATCTGATATTACCGGTCTTTCCAGCCAGATCTAAATTTAACAAGAGGTTATGTCAATAAGCAAAGATTAATGGCATTAGATTAGCTATATTTGTACAGTTTGAATTAATAACTGTGCCCACCGGAGGAATGTTTACAGCTCAGCGGAGTGATTGACAGCTGTCAGAGCCTGGAGCAGAGGAGCTGCAACATGTGGTCGGACCTTGCGATTATTTGTGTAGGAGACTTAGGTTGAATGATGAGTCCCTATACTCTCTAGCTGTGTTTATGTGTGCAGAGAGAGTGAAATACACCGGATAGGAGTGCTTTGTATACACACACACACACATTCACATACACACATTCTGTGGGCCAGGCAGGTTGTCAGCAACACCTCAGTTTGTGTTTGCTGTCAGAGAGAAGCTGGATGGGACCATCTGTGAGCTGTGAGCAGCACATAGTAACAGCAAACCCGACAGAGACACACATATTGGGACACATATACACACACTTAATCCACTCCAAGAATCATGGGATAATTCACAGTTGGTCTGGATGCATGCAGTACTTCTACACCACAGCAAAACATTGCTCACTACATTGGAACCAACTACCTTGCCTTGCACTATATCCTCCATGTCCACCCCACAGAGGGATACACCTCTTAGATGAATGGAGAAAAGTAGAGGTGCACCGTTTTTTTCTTTTTCGTTGCCGACTCTGATCAACTCTCATAAAGTCTGACCGGAAGATACAGATCTTTTCCTTGGAAGTTTTAAAACCATAACGGACAGCATACAGCGGGCTGGTGGCTGGCTCTGCGCTCATGGTAGCATTAACTGTTCTGCTAACATTAGCTGCTTGAAGCTGGCTATGTTCCTCAGGGTTACTAATGTTGAAGTGTCTGATAAAGTTTGATATCCCGCATGTTTTTCGGGTTGGTTCTTCCGCAGCTTGTTTTTGGCCTTGCGAGCTTTGTGTTTTCTTCATTCACGGTGAAAGACTTCCAAGCTGGTGAGATGTTTGTAGCCATGGTAGCTCATGTTTGGTGTGTGTGTGTGTGCTGCGCATGCTGAGACTGCTCGGTCAACCACCCAACATATCAAAATAAGCCTCCCGGGCCCAATCAATCAGTGTGATACTTGCAGTAAACATTAGTCTTTTATCACATAAGATTTGAGGGAGGCCTATATTTAACTAGAAAGGACTCTTAGTACAAACTTCCACCAAAGTAGCTCAGTTTTCCCTTCATGTCACAGCAATCTTTTCAATATTTGACCCTCATAATATGACTCCTAGCCTTAGAATTGGTATCATTGTTAATCAATAATAATATATTTCCCAAATGGACATTTTCTTAGCAGTGTAGTTCTCTAATTTTTGAATATAAGTCAAATTTGACACCTAAATGAATCAGTGCAGTTCCAGCTTGATCCAAATCCAAGTATTGTAGGCATTACCCGTTCAAGTCTGTAATTGCCCCTATCGCGTAATCAGCACCCAAATCCAACAGATTGTTCCTTGGGTCATAATAACAAAAATCGTCAAATCTGTTCATAACCTTTGGAATAATCCTGCTAAGAGACAGACAGTCAAACAAAACAAACAGACCAGCACCTGGAACAACACAGCCTCCTTAGCAGAGTTATCTATCTAAGACTTTTCTAAGGCTCTACTGGAAGAACGGTGCTCAGGTTTTACATATGGAGCTCACGCTAAAGCCCTAATGTCATGGGGCCTTCTGATAACCATAAAATGTGTTGAAACCTCTGAGTGGAGTAAGAGAAACTGTTAGAAATCTGGTCCAAAAAGTGTGAAGTCATTCCAGCTATTGGACATCATTCCTTAGTCATCAACCTTTTCAATTGAGTCCAAAAGCCAACCCTCGCCTCAGTCAGTCACACACGGTGCACAGCTCCAATGAAATGTTGATTGAGGACACATAATGACTGCAGACTGAACTCGGCTGCCACGCTGTTCCAAAGGTCAGGCCTCCTGCGGAAACAAGCCCAGCAGGTCCTTGGACTGACAATGGCGTCACCAGTCACCATCAGCGTGGAAAGACAAGGGCAGAGAGACTGTCTTAAGTCATGAGTGATGCTGAGGTGCAGCTCTACATTTAAAAGATAGGGGTGTTTTTATAAGAGCCAAAGCTAGTTTCTCATATAATAATATCAGATTTGACGAGCCGGGCGAAAGCTGAGTGTCAAATTAGCATTAGGTTTAAGAAAACCCCTGATCCAAACCGCCAGTCACATAATTGAACCCAGATACATTTGACCTTATGCTCAATCCGCTGCCTCCCCTTCAACAGAGCTACTTACTCAGGGATTACAATTCCAACAGGAAAGGCCAAGCGAGCCTGGACCTAATGTGGCTCTTTGTCAGCCACATTAGGGACTGACAGCATGTTTTGCGCACACATGGGTTTAGCCTGGTGATTTAGAGTCTAGAAGCCGTGTACAAGTGTGTCTATTAGAGCCAGATAACCTCTTAAAGTCGGCCATTATGGCCGTGCGGTTTAGCTCCACTCTGGGGGGTCTGCGCACACAGCCATTGCTTTGTTTCAGGTAGCGCACCACTTCTCCCTGTGGAATGGCAATGGCTCTATTAGAGGTGAAAGTAAGCCGGCAAAGGAACCCGATCCTCACTCTCATGTTTCTACCTTCACTTTCATTCAAGTACTTCTTTTTTTAACATAGTTCCTATACCTTCACAGTAAGAGTGAGAGTAAGAAGACGAGTGAGAAGCAATAAGGTCCACTCTGCAGTCTAGTGAACATGGACAACCATCTTTTCCCTCCAAGCATCTGAAGGTGCTGCTGGCTATTCCCAAAACTCAACACAAGAGAGCTTTCTGCCAGTATTTGTGAGCAGGGTTCTGAGTAAGACGAGTCCTGAAAACAATATTTTGTCGGCAGAAGTGAAAGCTTCAGACACATCCATGACATCTTTGATGAGGTAGATGCATTAGGGCGGGGGGGTTTGTTTGAGACAAATATAAGCCATTTTATACAGAGACCGCACAACAGCGTTGTCACAACCTCCTCTACGATGCTTCTGCTTTGATTTCATTCAACAATATAACACAGAATTTTGCCATTCATTACCTCAGTTTAAAAAGCAAGCCAGGGTTCTGCTTGCAAAAGAGGCCTGATGTAAAAACAGAGAAGCTCCCAATCTCCTGAATTATACAAGCAATCCACCTAATCGAACTCCTAAAATCAAATGTGATGTCTTTGGTATGTCCAGAGGTATATTTCGGAAAAATTTATGAAATATATAAAAATATGAACTATTAGAGAAACATGATATATATAGATAGGTCCCCTCAAGTCGATTCATTTGCACCATATTTTGACAAAATCGGACTAATGCTTGAGAATGTATGGCCCAAATCGTTTGGCAATAAAGCTGACCCTAGTGTCAAAACTATACAACCCACCTTTCCCAAAATCAACCCAGTTCTTCCTCATACTAAGGTCTCTTTAGGTAAAAAGTTTGAAAATGATTCTTCTTAACCTCCACCAGTTAGGAGCTTATGTCCGGAAATGTTTTTATAAAACATTTATAAAAGAAAATAAGTGCATTTTGTGTGTGTTCATGTGTGCGTATACATCGTGTAAGCATGTATGAGGAGGACTTTAATTTAAAAGATAACAGCAATCATAACAGATATTGCATTAGTGAAAACAATAGTAGATGTATATATAGTCCATGTTACATGGTGAAAGGTACTTAGGAGACAGAAGTTAAATTATTTTTTAGCCAGTTCAGCGGTTAAGATATTATATTTGAAAAACAGTGTTTTGTAAAAATAAAAAGAATTCCCCAATAGATCTTCAAGAGTCGCACCACATCTCATCAACGGTTGAGACATTATGGCCCGAAAACTTTTGGAGATAAAGATCCAGCTAGTGTTGGAAATATATAACCGTGTTTTACCAAAATCAATGCAGTTCTTCCTCTCACTAAGGTCTCTGTGGGTCTAAAATTCTAAAATTATCTATGAAACACAATTGAAGTTTTCACATTCACAGGAAGGATCTGAGGCAGAGGTTGTGGATGATGAAGATTACATAATATCCCTAACTTATCTGAGATCTAATAACCTGCCAGGCCTGTCACATGGGGCCTGATCCAATCCTCTTATTGGAAGGTAAGAAGCTAATTTTGTTTGAGTTACTATAGCTGCTACTTAAGTCTTCATGTCACACCCCCATCTAGCAATTGAGTCATCTGTTACTGCTTCCACTACCATCGCAAATGTAGAACTACACTGACCCCCATTAAAACTCAACTACGTTTACACAGAGCAGCGCGGTGGAATAAATACACCCCCAGACATGCATCGTCTAGTCCGTATAAATGAGGCTATAGCAAGAGGCAAACAGGAAACGGGGGGGAGAGTGACATATAAGCAAGCAATTGACCACCAAGGCTCTCGGAAGAAAGGATCAAGCTAGGCATCTGTGTGATTTATTTGAACAGGAAGGTTTATTAAGCAGCACTTAAGCTAAGCCAACACTTTAACAAGGAAGCTAATAGCAAAGTACAAAAATGGCCAAATCTTTATTCATTCCCCGATTTATTTTATTGCATTCATCAGAGTTATTATTTCCGAGACTGATGTGACAGCTGAGGGTGTATCTGTAAATACCGCTTTATTATGCGGTAATAACATCCTGCATTCACGTTTGCTGGCTCTAGTAAGCACGCTTCTTCCTGAACTTTGAGCTAACGCAGCGGAGCTGCTCAGTGGATTGTAGCACACTTCAATTATTGTTCTGGCTTTTTTCCCACCAGATGACTGCAGCTCCATGCTTCAGAGAATTAAGGATAACAGTATATCTTATTCAACCTTTCCGGTTAAATGAGGTATAGAAATAGTGAGGCATGTCTCACTGTCAGACCGAGAGAACCCTCCTTCTCCTGGGAGTGCTTTGCTGCCGACGTAATCTCAGGGACCTCAGCGATGCATGTTGTAGCATATCTCTACATTGCAAATTAATAGCCGACGGGCCAAATTTACTTTGGAAATATGTTTGGACAGGAGAAGTTCACTGGCATGCAACTCGCACTCATGATCCTAACTCCAGAACTAAGAAAGCAGTTAATGCTGTCTCCTATGGAATTATTCCCTATCATGCTGTCACACAGGGGAGAGATGATGTATCACACTCAGCTGTAAATGCATCTTCTGATTGAGAAACTATTATTGCGTACAACGTAGCGTGACTCACCAGTAAACAGCCAACTCCACTCCTAACTTGGAAAATCCACAAGAAGCATCAGGGAAATAATTTGATCATGGAAAACTCTGGACTTTATTTGAGCAACACAGAGAAAGAATTAGGAGTAAATCCAGTTCACACTTGCGACATGACAGTGATATGGGTGTCCCACCCAACTGCATGACTCTCTGGTTTCAAATTAGGTAAATTAAATGTGCAGGCCAATGCCTGGGGCAATGCAGAGCATGTTGGTGCTTGTAGCCTGCACTAGTGCCTGTGGAGAACAACTGAAGGCGAGAAGGATAGGGGACGGTGATGGGGGGTGAACAATGTTTGTGGCCTGCTGCTTTGATACTGAACAGGAAAGCAGCTATGAGCAATGTGGAGCCAAGTGTGCAGCAATCACAAGCTCCATTCTTGGATGATAATTAGAAACTACTGTCCTTCTGTCTGAAGATAACAGCGGGGCAGAACACATAAACTATGATCCGTTCCAGTCAGAGTACAGTTATTGAGAAATATTGTTTGAAAGAGGGTCTACTTCAGTCTTCTAAGATGGTATGATTAAGCAACAAAAATAGTCCTTTGGCCCCCGGCGCGTCTTTAACAAGCTGCGCTACCTGAGCTGTGGCCCGTGGCAGTTTCCAACCTGTCAGAGAGAGGTGTGTTAGTTCATTCACTCTGGAGTGGCAGGAGTGATAATTGGGTGTTTAAGAGGGGGAGGGAGAGGTGGTATGCTCTCACACATCAAAAGGCAGCACTTGTCAGGAATCCTGGGCAAATATTTTGCATGGTGGCAGTGCAGAGGTAGATTAGTCCAGTAAGACGGTCCGAAATTCTCCTCAGAGGGAACACAATCATTATACTATAAACTACAACATTATAGTTTGTCTTTTTTTTTGTTTTCAATGGAAAATTACTAGACTGCCAAGTTAACAGTTGGGTCAACTTTTAACAGGGAGCAATAATGAGAAGCCACGGGCAGCAGAGCCACAGGTTACAGGGACTTGCTCAACATGACAGGCATTAACATCATGGAGGACTCAGACTTGTTTTCTCAATGATCTCTGGAGTAGAGGGGGACACAAGAACGGGTTCTGGTTGTTCCGGTAATCTGTCCATCATGTTTCATTTCCAGAGCATTGAATTGTAAAAATGATTTGTTTTAGGGTTTTTTTTATCAAACTTTCTAACGTGAAAAGAGTTGCTTGTTATTTGGCATTGCGATCTTTTCTGTTTCTATGGTAATATCTTGTTGTTGCTGGTCATGATTCCAGAGCAGATCTCAATTAGTGTTCAATATTACATATAATAGTATACATTTTATAATATAACACGTCTTTCTGAAAGATTTTAAATCTTCTTCTTTTTCTTCAGGCTATTCCCTTTAGGGGCTGTTATAGTGGATCATCTGGTTCCACATATTGATTTGGCATAAGTTTTATGTCGGATGTTCTTCCTCACAAAAACGTCGCTATTTATTTGAGCTTGGGACCGGCATTAGAGCTACACTGTCTTTTGACCCATATGGGGTGGCTCCAGAGTGTTCTGGAGCCTTGCGCTATATTGGAACACTTGCGCTATATTGGAACATTTAGTGTATTTTTTCCTTTACATGGTTATGACTTTAAACTATGCTAATTCTGTGCGTGGGATTTGTCTCTGATGAAGGTTTCTGGGACATAAGTCAAAAACTGATTTAACTTCTTTCTCAAAAACTTTGGGGAGAACATCTCTCATGTACTAGAGGTGACAGTTGGTATTTTTGGAATGTTGACCCTCTGGAGATCATACCAGTATAGATCGTAACGCTTATCATGTGTTGGGGTTCACTACGCTACTACGCTAGGAAAGTTGAAAAAATGTCAGGTCATGAAAGAGATGTTGTTTGGAAAAAAAATACAGAAATTGGCAGGTTGACCATTATTCACTGTTGTATAGAGAACTTTAGGTGTAGGTTTAATGCCAGCCTGATGTTTACCATGCTTATTTTAAGGGTGGTGGATAAAAGCGGTGTTCCTCAGTCCCTATCAATCCAGTGATAGGCTGTTGCCTTTCTTCAGAGATGTCAGGGGATAGTGAATTTTTCATGCTTGTTTAGCTTTGGTCTTTGCTCATTCACTTGGACAATGGTTAATTTCTTTCTTTTGAGCGCAACTAATGTTTTTGGGTTGTTTTGACAGAAACTAACAGTAAAGTATAACAGCATGCCTTCAGCATACTATGAAATACTGTTAAATTCCACATACGCAGATTTCAGTCTACTAATCTATAAGAAAGACTATGTTTTCGGTCTAAGAGCATTTATAGCCCTCACTGGGTTGTAAAAATGATCACGTAGTTAAAGCAAGTGCGATTTTATTAAGTGTCCTGAGCTGCGGTGCAGACTAAATAAACTGTGCAAATGAGTTTAAACCTTTGTTAAAAAAACAAAACAAAAAAAACATGGTACTGATAAAGCCATAAAAAGCACCGAAAAACTCTGACAAAAAGGCCAGATGAGTTCTGTGAGTGTGTCTTTAAACTAAGTCCAACATTTTACTAAATTTACCGAGTCTGAGTTGATCATGGCTTGATTCCAGAGGGCTGTATTTGAGAGTTGCTGTGGTTTTCTTATCTCAGTCCATCAAAACTTTCTCACAGAGAGTTCCTGTATCAGCTCGATGAGGAAGTGCTTAATATAGGGGCAATCACAATCAGGAAGATCACAGAGCCCGCTCCTGCACAGGGACACCCAAAGGCCGAGCAGGCACCTGCACTGTTATGGTTGGTTGTGAGCAGGGTCACCTTTAATCAGGATTCCTCTGGAGCGTGAGTGCCTTCCTTCACTTTTCTTCAACAGCTCCTTTCAACACAACTTGTCTTTGTGTCAAACATATGCAGGAAGGATTTCAGTGTATGAGAGCTACATGCTCCAAGTCCTGTAGAGAAATGACACAGTTTCTAAAGAATGCCTGTGTGATTACTGCGGAGTGGGCATGAGGTTCGCTGTGCTGCCAAATGAAAAGGAACGATAACAGTGCGAGCGCAGCACATGTGCCTGTTCACATCAGCTTAGTCACTCTGCGGGGCGGAGGATGATAAAAGCGGTCAGCTGCCCGGCCAGTGTGTCACATCCGATAGGACATGTCATTCAGCAGATAGCAAATACGCAAAGGCACAGGATCTAGAGATAATATCTGAACCACTGCTAATGCCGAAGAGCATGGCCCACAAAGGAATGGTAATCTTCTTCGGTCAAGCCTCACTGAGTTCTGTGTGTGTGTGTGTGCGTGTGTGTGTGTGTGTGTGTGTGTGTGTGTGTGTTTGAATGTCTTTAAAGGAGAGACAGGCTTCGCAGCTTGCTGCTAGGAGAGAAAACACAGACAATAAAGCATGTCTATACAAACACCTGCCCCACGCATACAAACAAATACGGGTGGGCGATGTGACAATCTTAGATGGCAATTGATCTTGACGGGGCGATATGCTGCTACAGTTAGCAACGCCGCCTCACAGCAAGAAGGTTTTAGATCCAATCCTTTATGTGTGGAGTTTGGGTGTTGTCCTTGTGTTGGCGTGGGTTTCCTCCGATTGCACAGTTCAAAAATGAGTGAGTGGCCATGAGTATGCCCATAGTTCAAAAAGTGGTTTTACCCTATGTTTAAAAATGGATTATTATGGATTATGGATTATTATTATATCAGGTTAATATTATAAATTCAACATAAATTTTTTATGTAATTCTATTTTTAAAAAATACAGTCTTTTTGGATTATTTGGCAGGATAAAAAGAGAGAGAGAGGGGGGGGAGAGAGAGCAAGAGAGAGAGAGAGAGGGAGGGAGAGAGAGGGAGGGAGAGAGAGAGAGAGAGATATCTCATTAGAAAGGGTCTATATGTTCCCATGTTCAAAGAGCAACAATGAAGCCAAGCAGTGAGTTTCATTTCCACCTCCACCTTTGATTTCTAGGTTCTCGGAGTCTCGGTAGGAAATGAATTTGCCACAATAAATTTAAAAAAAGCCTTCATACGAAAAAGCCAGAGTGTGGGTTTAACAAGCCTGCCCTAATCAGTTGTGACCTTTCCAGACTTCAGACCTGGTAGCCTAAAATGTCGTCTTTTCCTTTTTTTAGAAACTTGGTGCAATCACAGCGCCGTGTAAAGGTCAAATAAATGCAATTTGTATGCAATGTCATCTGACCATGATGGAAGGAAAATAGTTATCCCAGATGCCCACACCCATTACTGGAGCCTGGACTCCCCTTGATGTAAGCCAGATTTAAACTCACTTTGTATATGCAAAAATTGTGAGACTTGTGTGGGAAAATGATGGAAGCAGCCTATAAAAAACATGTCCTTGTTCTACCTGTTCATCTTGGCTGATAAACGTTACTTTTTGAGCTGTGTTACTGAAACAACCTGACACTTAAAATCCCAACAGACATCACATGTGCTCGCACTCCATCAAATTATGACTGTACTTCAAAACAAGGAATGTGGACTCCCTGCCGGTCTTCATTAGCAGTTGAACCGCTCTAGAGCGATGCTACTTAGCTATTCATGGCATGATGTTTGTATTCTGTTGCCGTGAGCACATTCACCAGGGAGAAGGTGTGACCCCCTCTTGTCTCAACACATGTTGAATGTGATCCGGCGTAATGGATGTGCAGCTAAAGTGGTCTAGCATTACACGTCATTAAGCACCACATAGCATCATGACACATTACGAAGCTTGACACGACACTGTTAACCACCATTGTCACCTTGTTACTACCACACCAGCCGCACCTGCCACTCCCATTTGACACCATCTGACATGGGGGCAGGCCCGTTCTATTATTAGGAGCCACTGTGGTGCCCCCACTCCTCCTTTTATCACCACCACAACTTCACTAATGGAACCAATTTGTATTCACTGTCAGCTCTGAGGGGCTCTCGTGTGGAGACTGCCTTATCACAGGGCCTCTGGCTCACATCACCTAAGCCCCACTCTTTCTGTTGGCCAAGACCAGCGTGTTGATAGACATGCGGAGTGGGTGCGGGGGGCAAAGGCGGTTGTCGGATAGGAGGTGCACATTTGTCTCCATTTTCATGTAAACCTTTGCAACATCAGAAAGATCGGCTCTGGCTCCGCTACAAACAAGAGGAAACAAGGAATCCAGGTCTGGATTTTAAATTCCACATATCTCCTCTTTGCCTTTTTACTTAGACATCACACTATAGCCCTTATTATATTTTAAGCCAATAATGTGCACTGTCAGACATGAGAACTCTCTCCAAAGAAATGGTACACCTTGTAGCTTATACGTGGAGATCCTGCTGAGGTGGATGTGAAAAGCGAAGCGCAAAGAGGGAAGGAGATCCTCCCATAAGGGTCTTGATCTAATCGCTCACATCTGCACAAACACAGCTCTCTTTTAACTGGCATGTGTTTTATTACCAGTTCATCAGGGACACATGTCAACTCCTTCAATCTTTCTGCAACCACTACATACCGGCAGTTGTAGCGAATCCTTCGCATTTACCTTCATCTAAAACAAGCTGAGCTCTTCAGGTTAATTCAAACCGTACAGATGATGCTCTTGCGAGTGCTGATAGGGCTACGGCAGGAGATGTGATGAGGTCAGAGGTGGCTGGGCAGCAGTGGCAAAGCTGTATGTTCTGGTTTAATCTGGGATTAGCTCAGGGTCAGTGTTATCTCTCGGCAGCCTGAGTGGAATCAGGAAACAGGGATTGCCTGGGGTAAAGTGGCATTATGGCAAGGCCGGTCCTGAATTGCAATGAGCCTGCGTTCAACAGGGGTGAACAAAATGAAGAGTGAGGGTATGTTCAGCCTGATTCGCTGGGAGGATGATTGTAACCTCTCTGCCATCCGTCTAAAAACACTTCCTAGCTCTGATTTCCAGCTCAGTGGAGATCCACATGCACCAGAGCCATGAATTACTTCACCCCATGAACCGATGAATCACTCATATACAGTATCTGTCTCGCCAAAGTTATGCATACCATCTGCTTTACTGAGAACATTTAGCACGGTAAATTAATTTCTAACTCTGCTATTAGTATAGGAGCCACAAGAGACAGCAAGTGTGTACTGCACAAACGTTTGTATCTGAGCAACAGAGGAACGGCACCGCAGAATTAGCTGAGGAACTTTGAGAGTGAGCCACCAAAAAGACTTAACATAAAGCCCTGATTGAAAGAGCCCTTCTACCTTTAGCCTTACTTATCTTAACCTGGCATGTCTCTGCTTCGTGTCAGACTATAATCCCCACGCACTAGACACACTTAGAGGCAGAGAGACCCTCGAACATCTTTGCCTCTGGTGTCTAGTTGCAGAGGGTGGTGCACCTGGGAGCTTTGTCAGCTATTACACCGGCACAGCCTTGTTGTAATGAAGATGGATCTCCCTCAGTCTCTCTGTCTCCCAGTAGAATCTTAAAGCTGGTGAAAATGGAGAGGTCTTATACTCAGACTCTATGGGAATGTTGAAAAGAAAAGACACTCTGCCTAACCAAGAGCAGAACTAGAAGGGAAGTGGCAAATTGAACAATTGCTTAAGGATAATAGCCCATTGAAACTGAATTAATGTGATGGATCTCATAATTAGCATTTAGTGGTTCTGTTTGGTCTCTTAAATATTAAGTGTTAATCTTCGCAATGGCTTGAATTAGGCAGAAAATAAACAGTATATCTACAGTGACCTATAGGGGCAAACCCACTGCAATTCAAGGAAAAATATGCAAACAGACAAAACATAAGCAAATAAAGAAAACATATTCATCGATTTGACAACACGTGTGCAGCAATTAAAGAAAACATTTTCATCAATTTGACATAAACATGACCGCTGCAAAACAGACAAAATAACACATTAAGAACAACGTTCTGCGTTGTCAAGATAATGAAGATGATTTGCAGTGTATTTACTGTGTTTTGTGTAATTGCAAGTGTTTCCTAAAGTTGCAGTGTGTTTGCCCCTGTGGGCCTCCGGAAATATCTGATCTCAACTCTTATGCACAACAAATTGCATCAAAAGGAATAAATAGTCTGGTTTTCAGAGGTAGTAGATAATTCGTATATTTGTGTCCATGAAACAACAAATGTGCATTTAATAGACTTTTCTGTCAGCTGGACTCCACCACCGAGATAACTCTGTCAGATAGCGCTGTATAACGTCTGACTGCAACAACACATCCTGGTGTCCCTCAGGTGTATCCGAGCAGACCAGGGGAATATTTACAATGATTTATATCACACAGGATATGGCAGCCTCATGTATGCGACACCAGTGGCCCACTATTATGGCCAGTGGTTGTATTTGTTGAAGTAGAGTGGGGTCACAACGTGGGAAGTCACTTGTTGTCCCATTCTTCCTGAGGATGAAATGGGAGCGGGATAGATTGTGACAGCAGCCATTGTACTCCAGGTCTCTTCCTGCCGCCAGGCCCCCGTTGCTCCTTCACCCTGAGTTAGTGCACCTCAGCATTTATTCTTGGCCAGAAGGGTGAATAGAAAGGTTTGCGGATTGGGAAAGGAAAGCCTTTACCGTATTATATGCCATGTTTGTCTGGCCTATCAGTGTTGGACATAACAAGGCAGATAATGTTGACAGAAGCATGAAGCTGATGGGACATCCCTTCTTCAAACAATGCTGGTCAATTAGTTGAGTTCCGATGCATCCTTGATTCCCAGGCCTTGGGGACAGGAAGTGGGATTAGAAGACAAATCCTATTTTTCAACACATGTGTCAGGAGTGTCACGGCGTTATGCCTCATCCATTATTTTTGTTATACAAAGAGCGCTCATCTGAAATGAAGGCGATTAGCCTTTTACAAACAGATTTCTGTCGTCTGCTGCTGCAGCATTGCTGGATCCGACAGCACCCAACCCTCCGCATACTGGGGCCCGACAATTTCTATTTCTTACTGAACCCAACATCCGGACAATGAAACCCACTTTTCTCTCTGATATACCAGATTTAACCTCCTAGGCTCCATCATCCAGCACGTCCAAACAAGAATTTACCAATCCTTCCCGTTTTTCTAAACCAGCACAGTTGTGCAGTCCGCAGGTCACAGGAAGGCGGAGTGCAAAAGTCATTGATTCCACAGAGTTGGCCGACGCTATTAGCCTGCTGTTGCCGGTAGTTTTAAAGGGCCGTCTAAGGCTCTGCACAATTATCCTCTTTCTTACTCAGAGCGAGATAATAGGTTCCCTTAAGAAGTGAGGAATCAATCTACTGGGAGAGCTTTCCCCAGCTGAACAATTTATGTGTCCAGATCTCTCCATGGTTTGTAGTTTGGTTCATGGAAAACATTGTTTAATTTATAATCTAGAAACATTTAGAATGCCCATTAATTCCTGCTTTTTGTCAATAATCCTAATCCTCCAGATTGAAGAAAATGTTAATTATCTTCAGAACAGTAAACTGGATGTGGTTTTATACGTGTGAATTACGCTGGCTTGATTTTGGACGCTCTTTACCGAGATAGTTGCTCACACTGTTGGTGAGATTAATTTGGCACAACACACTCTACATCCATGTAAGGTGGTGTTAAGGAGATAGCGCCACATGCTGTGAGGAAGGGGGGGGCCAGGGGTCAGCAAGTTTACCAAGCCGATTTAGCCATCCCAGTTTGTCACTGGTAATCTCCCTGCAGCCAACAGGGTGATAAAATCAGGCCGATAAATGCAGGAGATGGATAAAGCGAGAAGCAGACAGAGTGGGTGAAAGAGAGCAGTGTGGGAGTGCCTGACTTCTTGGACCTCTTCCCTCTGTCTGTCACACACACACATACAGATAATGTGCATAGCACGCAAACTCACACAAATGCACGTTCAATCACACACATAACAAGTGTGGTCTAGGCATGCAACAGCTGGAGAAATTTAAACACACTGTTATCATGAGAATGAGCAATCCTGTAATGGTTATAAAGTGAAAGTGTCACAGCAGTTCCTCTACACCAAAACCAGTAAGCAATCTAAGCAGAAATGAGGTAACTCCAGATGGAAGATAGAGCGCAGGCGAAAGCAAGACGCATGTGAAAGGATATTGATTCCTCTGAGGTGGAATATAGAGGTGCTTGCTTTGGCAATGCTGACCAAACCCTCAGCCCTCAGAGAGTCAAAGAGAGACGCTCGGCCGAAGCATCCCCGCTCGCTTCCTCTGCAACCACATCACTATGACCTTCACTTCATCTCTTCCCCAACTCAGGCAATATGCTTTCTATATCAGAAGCTCCTCTTTTTTTTTCTCACAACCAAAGCCAAACAGACTGAACTGAAGAGCAACCCCTGCTGCGGCACTTTAAACTTAAATTAGAAGCTCATGAGTAGCTTGATGGGTCCTAACGTTTGTTGCTGCTGACAACAGAGCACGGCCTCAGTTACTCACTAGCTTTTATGCAAACACATTCAGGAGGAAATGGACTTGTCAGGATGTATTTAGTGACTTCAGGTGAAACCCGGTTAAACAGTAATATGTTGTAACTTCTCGGGTCAAATGCCACTCCAGAGAGAGCGCTTTGGCCAAGCTCTGCCTACAGAGCTATATATCTTCTTTTCAACAATATGTTTATGTTGCAGGATCAAATATCTTAGAAAAATACTCAAATAGCTTGGATTTACCCATTCTGACTGCATTTTAATGTGGAAAACTGCACATCCCAGCAGCATTACTTTTATCTGGGTGAAAAATCTGGAGAATAGTTGCAGCACTGCAGTAATGTGATTGAAAGTCATTCCCTCAGCTCGACCTCGCTCTGGTAAAGCAAAATACACAGACACCAAACAAATCCTCTTTCTCACTCGTCACTTGATTCCCCTGCAGCACTGAAACACACTGGAATTGGCAAAGTGACCTTGATGAGGGAAACACCAACTGTCAATCATTGATTATGAGGACTTTTACACATTCACTTAAGGGCTCCCCTTTCAAGTTTGATCAATATCAGCCCAAAAGAAGTCACAGGGTAACAGATCGGGATAACTATTAAGGGAGCACTGAGCCTCGGGGAAGAGGTCATTTCCAAAGGGGCACCTGCTGCAGAAAGTCGGATGTGGGAGCGGTTGCAGTAGACAACCCATCAAACATTTCAAAAGAATGCATGCACTTGATTTTGATCTAGCCGTCTTCTGCCTTCAAGGGGACTCAGTAGCTCGACGTTGACGGATAATGTTGTTGGTCATGCATGAACAAGACGAGTCTGCTGACTTGTTGAAATCACTGGGGGCAGGCTCAATATTCTACGGATCATGAACGCTAAAATTGTCAAAGTCATAACGCGAGGCGAAGGTAGTACCTAACAAAGTATAATCTATACACACATTATAAGATGACAAAAAAAACCCGAGTCCAAAGTCGTACTGTAGGTACGTATATTTGTGCTACAATCCTGATCGAGCAGTTGCTCATTTTTGAGCCCACAGTTTGATTTATTTATCGCGTAGAAAAAAACGCTGCACGCACAGAATTTCAAACTGCGTACTCAAAATGAGCAACTCTCCGATCAGGACTGTGGCACAAATACAACGTCATATTTTGAGATGAACCCTTGCGGCATTAGACTGTGGCCCGTGTTTTAAAACGGGTCGGGTGGATAGCAGACATCGCCGCGAACTACTTGCCCTTCACGTGGGATGGTACCCTTCCCGCACTCATGACAGAACCGCTCCCGGTCTGTACTGTTCCAGTAATGATCCGGTAATGACCTGCTTGTTACCCACACTTTTGCCTCTTCCGAGCACTAACCCCCCCCCACCATCACAATAAGCAACATCTGGAACCGTGCTGAGGTTAGATTAGAATAGAATAGAACAAACTTTATTAATCTCCACGGGGAAATTCAAGTGTTAGAGCAGCTCTAACATTTATAAAGTGACAGCAGTCGTTAGGAAAACATAAATATAAAGACAAAGTATTAGGACACCCACAAAGCACTTGTGAAATTCCATTGTGTCCAACAGTTTTTAAAGAGATTTGGATCGACAAAACTCTATTACATCTGGACTGAGAAACGGACAATGGGTAATAGTGAACGCCCCTGAGTAATACGAGTATCTTTCATTTTTACAACAATTTATATCTGTAATGACTACACATGGTCACTACATTTAAATATAAGTGGAAATGTGAAGTGAAGTAAAAAAAAAAAAAAAAGGCGTCCAAAATGAGGTTCTTGAACTCCCCCCCAGTCAGAGGAGAATATTAAAAGAAAAGATTAAATTATGTCTGTCTGTTGTTAACATCCATCATATCGTACAGACCAATTTCCTGGCTCAACGTTTTCCTACTGCAGACTCACTTCTCTGTGAAATGAAGGATTATTACCAATATTCTTCGTGTACTAAGAAAAAAGGGAAAAAGTTGAGCATCAAAGTTGAGTCATCTCAACTGGTGTACAAAATCAACCAACACAGATTATGAAGTTTTCTTTTTTTAATCGCCATCCAATTTTCCTTCCAATCGATGCCAAATCCCCCGTTCACATGAAAGGACTGGGTTTTAAGTGTTACCATTCCTCAGAAAAGCAAAATCCATAAATGGGAATTTAGGGTCCACCACATGATGGTAAGAAATCAACGGGCTGCTCTGGCACTCTGGAGGTGTCGGGTTAAAAGGTTGATGCCCCGTCTCATTATTCTTGGATAGCATATTTGACATGGAATCAACTGTTAATCCAGAGAAAATCCTGTTGGGTTTTTTCTACCAGGATGGCCTCTGTAGGTTGGTGAGAAGTGGTTGAGGGATTGCTGGGACTGCGTCGCTGCTAAGCCACAACTATAAGCATCCCGCCTTGGTAGAGTTTGTGGCAAGAGCGCTGCACTCTCCATAATGACTCATTGATTTGAGCTTCTCAATCCCTGCCCGCCTTATCTCAGCTAATGGAGCGCCATCATGGTCGGTCTCAGGCAGCAATCGCTCCAGGAGACTGAGTGCACATGGAGGTCAGCGCTGCCCCATACCAGCGGCGCTGCACTAGAGCCAGGTAGGGGAAAAAAGGGTTTTGTAACTTTCTGAACACTCGCTCTTCTTTAATGAAAGATCTTCCTCCCTCTAGCACTCGTTCTGTTGTTTTTTTTGGAGTGAAGTGATATACTATCCCTCTAGGTCTTTCTTTTTATCATTTCAATAACAAACTCTCACTTTACACGTCCATGATTCTTCTTGGTGCATGACAGCCTTGCCTTGACCCCCAGAGAAGGGACGCTTACAAAGGGACTCCCCTTCACAAACACATGAAAGGCCCTAAAATCAATCTAGAACTCTTGAGGCTGGCATGACAGCAGGATGGGAGGGAAGGAGAGAGGGCCAATAGGAGGAGAGGAGGGAATGAAAAGGCTATATATAGCAAAACGGTACAGTGGTCTAGTTCATTCTAAACGTATTTTGTCAACGTAGTTTTTGTCAAGTTTAGTCCTACTTTAGTCAAAATAAAACATTTTCGTCTAGACATGTAGTTAATGAAAAGTGTCTTTTCAAAGACAATAGTTTATTAACCTTTCAGGCATTTTGATGGAGCCTAAAAACACACTTTTTGTGATTTTACTCTTATTTCACTTATTGCACGTCAGATGTATCTAATCATTATCTGATTAAAAAAACAAAAAGGTTAGATGATTAAGAATGCTTAGCAGAGAGTGGCTTGACAATTTATGCAATGTATCCAAAGATAAGTGAGGGTTGGATCGTAGACTGACTGGTTACAGCCCAGTTCTCTCCCACCCAGTACAGACTGATACTAAACCAGAATTACTGCAGCACTGAACCGTCTGTCGGTCTAATGGACCATTTTCCAATCACTCATGAGCACGAACCCAAGATACATTGATTCCTCCGCTTGAGGAAACAGCACACCCCAAGGAAGCCCTTTGTTCCTTTGTTTGCCCAGCCAGAAGGAGGACCTCAGGTAGATTCAGAATTCCCTGGAGGTATTAAATATATGATCTGCTAGGAAGTACCTCTGGACATTACACGGATGAGTTGGAGCATTGCTGGGGAGATGGACGTTTAGAATACCCTGCTTGACCCGCTATCAAATCCCAGATAAGCAGAAGTGAGTTGAGGTGTAATTATTGGACAGGAAGTTTAGTTTAAGCAAAAATAACCTTAAAAGTCTCAATCTCTGGTACTAACTCTAACTCTCAGGATAGAAACTCATCCATCAGCTGTTCACAATTTTAATCTCACTTCCCCTTCCCATCTTATGGTCAGCACTATATGTAATAAAAATACTTTTGGAGAAAAAGAGCCCATCATCTCTGCCCCCCCCTCATCATCACTCATCCACATTAATTGACAGGAGAGCCGTCTCCCTCCACCCAGTCATGCCTGAGGTGACATTCACACATGGCAGCAGACCTACAGACAGCTTGACAGCAGTGGAAACACATCGAGCTTCGGCAAAAACCGGCCCTCCCTGCCAGATTTTAATGACTAGTCTGTCATTTCCCCTTTTGGTTAAGATCTGAAACAGTGAAACACACCTGACAGCCCTGAGGTTTGACTGACAGCCAGGATGTCCTGTGTTCTGACCCTGCATACTTCCTCCTGAGAAGCTCTGGCTGCAGGTAATGAGTTTCAGGAAAGGTCGGATGTGAAGATTTGGTCAAAACAAGCTTCTGTTAAGACTGAATTCCTAGATGGGAAGGACATAAGCCCAAATATTTATTTCCCTGAATGGATCCGGGATATTATGGGACCCTCATCACGTCTGACAAGGATCCTATTTCATGGATCATTTTCAAATTTTATACTTTTATAAACTGTAGTGCGAGGAGGACCTGGATTGATTTTGGGAACGGTCAGTTTCATATTCCTGCCACTAGGAGGTGCTTTATCTCCAAAAGTTTTCAGGCCATATTATCACAAACGTTGGTCCGCTTTAATCCAACTTTGATAGAAGAGATCTTTCCTTTATACATGATGTTTTATTGTTATGGTTCACATTTAACTAATTAGGGGAATTTTGACAAAAAAAACACTATTTATTGGACATTACTTCCTAACCATTGGTCGGATTCAGTCCAAATTTGGTGCACATGAATCAACACAAGGGGATTTATCTTGAATATCGTATTTTACCCACTAAGGGAAGCTTTCTTCTGAAAAACACTGTTTTCCAGACATAAATTCACATTTAATTTGAGAAGTTCAGTCAGGGGGATTATTTGTACTACCCAGGGTATTGGGGGGTTTTGGGTCATATACCATTGCTGTAAGGGACGACAGCATAGCCCTAGTTTTTCATTTACTTGGGAGATAACCCATTTAATTGTTGTTTCTCTGCTTTTCTCTGTTAGTCAATAATCTGCTTTGACTTGAGAATAGACTCAGACTCTGCTTTGCTCCTCGTTGAAGGAAATAACTTAAAGTTGTTTTGTTTTTGTTGTTGTATTTTTAATCAAACACAGGATGGTGAGCTACGCAATGATCTATGTTGGTGAGGATTGATTGCTACAGGTAGGGTGAAGATTTAATATATCTATGAAATCTTTTTATGAGTGATAGATACATGAGCTTGAAAGCTAATCGGTCATTGACGGTATGAAGAAGTATCTCATAATTTAAAGTTTTTAAGTTCATCTTCCTTCTTAGAGGTCATGAGGTAAATGGTAGAATATTCCAGGAATGGGTTCTTTTTCAGTGGACGACCCTGCATTCATCTCCTGTATCATGTTCATGTGACTCAAAATAACTGTGTTTACATTCTTTACTCCTATCCTCTCCTACTTATCTCCTATAATGTTGTATCATTATTCATATAATTAATGAGGAATATACCTGCGGTGTCTCCCAGGAGAAGGAATGATAAGTGTGTCTGTACCACAGGAGGAACAAGTGCTTAAGGTCCTTAATTATTTAAATCTCCCGACATGCCAGAACGATCTAAAGTCAATTAATGTTCCTTGTTCTTCGACACTTATAAAGGTCACACACAAAGAGGGAAAAACCCAGCATCACTGATTTTACATCATGTCTGTGTTGTGGTTAAATTCACTTTAACTTTCTAGTGCCTCAAGTAAGTGATGTAAAATCCCAACAATGTCCCTGACCACACCTCATCTTAGCACCAACACTGCCATTACCAGTACTGCAGTACCGTAAACAACGGTAAACAATAAACCAACTTCTGTCTGTCGAAATTATGGGATACTGCTGTTAAATTGTTTAAGTTGGTTATTTACATTTGCGTGCCAGCAAAATCTCTTATTTATACAGATAATACTTTTGCTGTCACGACTTGCTCTTGACGATATGAGATTGTTCCTTCAATCTTACCAAAAGTTTGTTTTTCACAATCAAATTCTGTGTTTTCTAGATATTCTGACCAGAAATAAGAAAGTGATTTACTGTTTATTCATTAATGAAAATTCTCCCTATTTACTACAGTTATACTGTTTTGAAATATTATTTGTTTTACAGTTGATATTTAACAGTGTTTTACAGTATTGTTGACATTTTATACCGTTTAAGTTAACAAAAAGTTGTGATTTACGGTGATTTTATGTAACTTAGTATGTAACTGTAAACAGGTCGACCTTATAGCTCTTTATTTTGAGATGGTTGTTTACTGTAATGTCTTGCAAATGGTGGAAACCACAGCTGCCAGTATTTTACTGCTAATTTTACAGATTGTTTTTTACAGTGCAGGGTAGAACCAGAACTTGGTAGAGGGACTATATGTATGGCCTGGGAACGCCTGGGGGACCCCCCATGAGCCGGAGAGATGCATGTTGGGTGTTGGACACCGAGCTGTGCAGCACTTTCCACTGATGAAGCCCCTCATGCTTGCGTTTGGCTGCCTTCCTCTTTAGAGCCCCAGCTAGCTCGCCTTGTTTTTCTCACTCTCTCTGCATTGACACTGCAGGCAACGCACATCTGTGAACACGGCCTCTGTCCTGGCTGCGTGATGTCTCAGGAAAATATTTTAATGGACACAAGAATTAAGTGAGACAAGTCCAAACAGTCCTCCCCTGGAACCTCTGGGAGGAGAGAGCAATCTGCTTCCCCAGGCAGATTCATCTTGAAAACGTTGTAAGTGAGTATTCATCAGAGAATGGCGTGTATCTCAGCGAGAGAGGTCTCCGCAAAGAAAATATCTGAGAATAATTTGCAGTTGACTGCAGTTATATTCAGTGGAAGAGTAATTGGTTTACGCCATTAATGAGTCATGATCTGTTCTTGCAAAAACGCCCATTCAATGTTTTGGATAACTGTTTAAAGACTTTAATGATTAAAGTGTACCTTCAAGCATCTTTATATTCATTTCTGTGCACATATTGACTTAACTAAGACTGGAAACTGTTGGAAAAATGTCCACCTTTATTTTCATATTAAATTTACCGTCTCCACTAAATATATGCAAACCCAGACTTTTTTGCAGTAAAATGATTTTCTATTTTAAAGATAATTATTATACTATACTTTAAACTATAATTCAAAGCAGACATCATTTCAAACAAGTTCCAAATCAATATTACAGCACGACAAAGGCATTCCAAAGTAAAACTGCACACAGTTGGGTACAGACTCCTGCCAAGGCTGGGCTAGTTCAGAGAATTTTGTAAATACTAATTGGGGAAAGTGTTGAAAAAAATTCCCTTTTGCTTGTTCAGAAATGTTAAACCGACCAAACCCAAAGAGTGAAAAGTGAAGGTATAACCTCCTAAGCAAAGGTAATGAAAAACAAAAACTAAATCAATGTTTGGTTTTTCAGTCAGTGAGAACTTCCATGCAACGTGCAGTTATTGAGTAAGACGTACATTTCTGGAATGATCCTTTAAGGACTTGCAGTATATCATCCATTTCACCATTTCCATAAACCACAATTGGTTTGGCAGCAACGTAATGTGGGCGAGTTGCTTTGTATCAGGAAAAGAAAACCTGCATTGCAGACGATGCTTTAAAAGACATTTCTACATGTGTACATTGTTGTATTCACTTTACTTTATATTCCCAAGGTAATTTAATATGCGGCTTTTATGGCAGCAGTTTTTCCGTGTAGTTTTCCTTGCATGAGAGCGGTATAGGTCATAAAAAAAGATCTGCTCACTCTAAAGCCTAGTGAGGTTAACAATGATGTAGTGTCAGCAAGGCCTGAATTTTGCAGATGATATTTATCACAATCAACCTCAGGGCCTTTCTATTCCTTTTCAGCCATGTGAGGGATGAAGTCTGAACCAAGGCTACAGATTAAGGTTGAAGTGAAATGGAACGTTTAACAGCAATGCTCCTCTTCGCGACATCAATCTCTTGCCAATCCTATTTTAAGGTTAAATCAATTGAGTGCCACATTAGAGGGAATAAAGATCAAATGTTCACAGGCATGGTTTTATATCTTACCGCTCTGGTGGTGTAAAATGGAATGCTTCACAGTAGACCTAAGAGACTGACAAACCATTAAAAAAAAAAAGGATGCTAATGTCAACAGGCGCATCGACGCATTTAATATGAAATGAAAGGATCCATCAGAATAAACTCAAATGATAAAACAGGATAATTAAAAGGAGAGGAAACGTATTGACAGGTAAACTACCAGGTGTGTCTGTGATTGTACAGGGTCATGACAGATCATTTCAGAGCTTGTTCCGTTTTCATCTCTGGTTAACACATGACAGTGAATTGTCTTGACATTGCCAAGCAGCTGATGTTTACAGGTGATTTGAAGAAGGATGAAGACCTGCAATATAGGTCATAGTTGCATCTGTCAGCATTGGCATTGTCTGCGGGGTAAGACCTTTAATCTTAGATACTATAAATGGCTTTTATTCCTGCCTGTTCTTAACAAGGGGAAAACAGTGATCTAATATTATGTAGTCAAACATTGTATTATTTAGAAACCCGATCCTTCATGTTCAACCTTATTTCAGAAAGTTTCTTTTACTAACGCTTTAGCTGCAGACAGAGAGACACTCCCTTTTCTTTTACACACACAAACCACAATAAATTAAGTCATCAAGGTGAAAGGCTATGAACACCTGAGACAATTATTAGCTTAGCGCTATCATTGCTCCTGTGCAAAACCTGATGACTATAACTAGAAGTGCGCTGATTGCAACTTTTCTTGGCCGATCAACGATCACTGATTTTTATATATGCTGACCGGCCGATACCGAATTTGGCTGATTCTGATGTTCTTTTCATTAAAGTTAAAATCTATAATGAGTGATTTTTTTTATGTGCTCTTATTTTGAAAGACTACAGTGGTGGTAATGTTGGTTCTCATTGTGTATGTATTCTGACTTTATTCTGAAATTAATGTATGCTCCGTTCTCCTCGCAATGTGTTCCTTACACCGATTATATGACATTTCAAAGTGAAAATAAAACTTTGTAAGCCTCGTTCAGTCCATCATATGTTATATGTCGGCTTTTTTCAGGGACTTCAGGTCTCGTGGCTCATGATCTCGCTAGCTTTAGCCGCTCAGCCAACGTTAGAATCTTGAAACTTGCTATAGTCTTCGGGTTATTCATTTTTAAGTTTCTGATTAAGTTTGTTGTGCTGAAAATGTTCAGGGTTGTTCCTCCACATCTTTTTTTGTTGCAAGCTTTGTGTGTTTTCTTCATTCAAAGGGAAGGATTTTGAAAGATTTCCAAGCGGCAGAGATGTTTGTAGCCCCGGAATTGGCTTCGGATAGGCTGCCGATCACTGATCACATCAAACTAGGCCTCCCTGAGCCAATCACCTCCAATATAACATTTACAAATGCACCCATTCCACAGCAGTTTGGATTTTTTTAAAAATCTGCCAGGTTGATAGGCCCAAGGAAACATTTTTATTTCAAATAAAATCCTCGCCAATGACAAAATCTCTCAGATCACAGCTCAAAAACGAGTAAAAAGCCATGATGAAAGATTCCCTTGATTTGCTAATGATTTCCACAGACTCCAGTGCAGCCAGTGAGTCCCAAGGTGCCCTGGAGATTAACACAAACACATGACTGAGCTTTACCATTGGCTTGCAGCCCCACAGAGGACTTAAATCCACCGTGCATTCCATCCCCACAGCGCGTCGTTAAAAGCATCTCACCAAACCATCATTTATCTCTCTACTAATTAGTTACGATCAATTAACTTTACTCAGCACTGATTCCACGCTTGAGAAAACAGGAAGAGCTGCTCTTTTCGCCAGTCCTTTAAATATTCCCTCAGGTTGGTTCCACTGGCTAGGGACTTTTTACCCTCAACTGAGAGCCCTACATTAAAAAGCCATCGCTCACCACTGGGTTCAACTCCAGACATAGGTGGGGGTCTGGACCCCCTGAAAACCCCTCTCTGGTCGAGAATTATGAAAAAGGGGATGTTAACGGACTTAATTAGAGGCTTTAAAACAGCAAACACCTGTCAAGGTTGAGCTGCGTTTATGAACTCCATCTAACAGAGTAATGAGCAGAGGAGGAGGACCACAGGTGACGATATCAGTCATTACCCACCTGAGCAGGAGTCGAGAAGTGTGTTCGTGCACTAGAGGAAGAGGAAATGCAACTGCCACAGTGATGAATATATCAACTTCAGTCATTTGGGCAAACAATATCACCTGGCTATCCATGGACCCTTCCTCATTCTGACTGGAATTATTCATTGAAGATCCCATGTTATCTTTTTCCGTGATCAGTGATCTATGAAACTCAGGTAACTGCCGATACAGTTATCGTGACGCATTAAATGACGAAACAGCTAAACAATAACAAAGGCTTACTCCCATGGGAGGCATGAGGGAGGGAAAACATGATGACAAGAGAGCCTTATCGGTACCTCAGTGGGGTATTAGTATTATTGTAGTATTATTGCTGTAGCATTTAGGCTGTGTTGTGTGGTAAACTCATCAGACATGTTAGGTCAACATCCAAATTATCGGAAATAATGTCATCAGCAGAAATTCCTCCTTCTAAAAATCCAGTTCTACACCATGGTCAGAGACGTTCACTGCGGTCTTCCTCCTCTTCAATCTGATCCACTTTTGTTGTTGTGGGATTTATTGTTATAATCTGAGACTTCACTCAGATTCACCATTTTACAGTGTTTTTTTATTTGCTCCCAACTTCAGTCTATCAGGGGGTTTCTAGGACGTGTTTCTAGAATTCATTAGTTCTTGTTTTCCAACTTAATTCTGCGAGAGTCTTAATTATAAAGCTGCAGTGGTTCAGGCGGTCGACCCCTAGTCCACGTACCTGAAGGTCTGTTGTTCAATCCCAAGTCTCTCCGGTACATGTCGAAGTATCCTTGAGCAGGATACTGAACCCCAAGTTGCTCCCGATGGCTGTTCCATTGGTGTGTGCATGATGGCGTGAATGGTTACCTCTCCGGATGAGCATGTGGCCCCTTGCATGGCAGCCTCTTACATCACTGTATGACTGTTTGCGTGAATGGGTGAAAGCTGACTCGTGTTGTAAAGCGCTTTGAGTAGTCGAGCAGACTGTGCTGTATAAGCACAGTCCATCTACGATTAACTATGAACCAAATCCCTGCTGTGGTCTAGATCATTCAATGCCAAATCTGCAGACAAGGAAGTATTCCGTTGCACCATTTTCATATATTTTCGATAGCTATACCGAAAGGCTTTTCCTTCCCCCTTGCAACGGAATTAAACTTCAATCAAAATCTTTTTTTTTATTCGGAATGGCGTGTTTAAATGGAGCATTTTCATTCTGGTGAGGCTTTTATTCCGATTTTAATCAGGATTAAAGTGGTCGATCTAAACGCACCTAGTATACAGTTGCTGATGGAGCTGTCTATGTTGGAAGTTCATCGACAAACTTGGGGACTTTTTGCAACTCTATTCCTCACCCAGCAGCCACAATGTCTCTTCATTTCCACCGTGGATCATAAGACGTAAGCTTTTAAGTGTAGAGTGACGGGAGAGAACGAGCAGGAGTAAAACTTGACCCAAACTCAAGCCCACAAGAGAAACTGCGGGGCTCAGGGGGACAGAAGCTAGAGTGAAATCCTAGCCGGCCTCTCCTCCTCTCCCTGCCTCACAGTTCCTATGTCAAAGTGGTTCATCTTGTACTCTAGGCCCGTTTGTCTTCCCACAGAAAGGAAATGCAAAGTAGGCTGTTTCAAAATGCTGGGAAACGCCACGGGACGTCCCTGGGGGGAAATTAAATACGGCCACTAAGATGGACAAAGTAAAGTAGCAATAAAGTATTCATTAACCCTCCATTAAAGGACTAAGCAGAAAAACAAGCAAGGCGAGTTGAGAAGTCAGAGGAGGGGATTTAGAGCACGCAGTAACACCAACTCCTCTCATCTTAAGATTTACAAACAATGAGAAGACCCTCAGAGCTCGAGAGCATGAGCATCCCGCTCAGACAAGCAGCGAGATCAGGTAAACAAAGGAAAAGGTTGAACAAAGTGAGCAACATTAGGGCATTACAATATAGTTTCACAAACATAAATCCTGATACCCACAATCCTCTTTACTTTCATATTGCAACACATGGCCAAGACGGATTGGCAGCATGCCAGGCTGGCATGGAGGATGTAAACAAAGCCTTTCTTGACTTTCTTTTTGCCTCCATCCGGGGACCTCATTTTTCACCTCCATTATAAGCCGCTGTCATCCTTTTGCAGCTCCACAGTGGTGCTCCTTGGACCTGGACTGGGGAATCTGTAGGAAGCCCAGAGAAAGGCCTGCGGGACGCTGAGCGCCGCTTTCATTGATTAAAAAAAAAAGCTGATGCCAGTTTTGACGCCAACCCCCAGGGTCCCAGAACATGAATGAACTTCTGTGAATAAGAGGCAAACCTACACAAACATCCCTGCAGCCATAGGACCTTCACAGGGGGAAGAGTGTGTGGGCGACGCCAAACAACATCAACAACAAGGGAATTGCATGCCAGGGTTCCTCTTTTTAACTCCTTCACCAGAGAAGGCGCAGCCACAGGAGGGGGCTTGAAAGGATGGGTCGTTGACAAAAACGGCCTGTCAGGGGGTCACTGCTGGCCGAGGCCCAGCCTCAATGGATGTGAAGGAGAGTCCATCCCCATACATTGCCATTAACACCTACTCCACCAACAGGCAGAGGGCGGCAATAGGGAATTCTCCAAATCAGCATTTCAAAAACCAAGCCACCACAAAAGCATCAAAGTGCATGTATTGTAAGGTGCTAGAGTGCCCTTATGGGCCAAACTCTTCTTTGTGTCTCCAAACAGCCTCATTTCCTCTAACAAAGGTTGTATAGTATATGACCTCATCGCTGACGAGATCAGGAGGTGGGAAGCATGGACAACCACGCTGGAATGGCGGGGTGAAATCCCGACTGCAATGTACTCCTAACATGCCAGCGTGAACTCAATAGGTTGGTTTACATGGGATCATTTTCTCCTTTCCGAATTGGAATGTACTTTGCATATTTACATGACTTCTGATCTTTTCCGACCTGGTGTATAGATGCATAGACTCACCTAATCAGAAACACTTTCAGACACGCTTAGACGGCCAACACTCCCGTTCATTGGTTGGCGATCATGCATCGATGAGCTGGGTGCCAACAGCAAACATTCGCCCAGAAGAAGAAGACCACAAAAAGGGCGTGCACGGAAGTGAATTTTTGCCCATCTAACCTTTTCCAAATATAATAAACTACTTTTTAAAGTTGCAATGAATATATCACTCCAGTGCAGCGACTGGCCATCGGAAAGGCTCTCCGAAAGGATTTAGACTACCTCCTTGCAAATGATTGAAATTTCATTCGGAAAGGTTCTTTCCATTCGGAAAGGGGTGTTTTCATGCAGCATTTTCTTTCGGATTAGACGTCTTTTCCGAATCTAATCAGATTAAAGGCTATCCGCGTAAACCCACCTAATGATCCGAAGAGTTTCTGCGCTCTTGATTCTTAAAGTGAAAGCTGCATATTGCTGACATAGCCTGACAATGAACATGTTGTCCGAGTATAATGAAAGGCAACATGTGAATCATGCTCATTGAGTATAAATTGCTACAATGTGTCTGTATTTTATCACGAATGAGAAAACATACGGAACTTGCAATGCAACACCAAATTACACCATGTCTGGATCCAAATCTCCGCTTTCACCCTTTGATCGAATATGTGACCAAAATGAGTCAGTTTACCAAATTGCTCTGATTAACTACTGATTAGACTAGACTAGACACATTATACAATGAGAACAAGTTGGGCATGAGGCGTTTATTTACACATGGCTTCTATTCCTTCATCCTGTGCATTTTTCGCTCTGTGTATTATTAATGATCATGTCACGATATTCATTTACCATCATTAGGTTGTTTGTGTAACAAAATGAGAATTTGCGCAACTTTCATCAACATTTTTGTGAAGAACACGCTCAACTCATTAGCGGATTTATCCAATGAATACCTTTGTGATGAGTCTCGTGACTGCGGCCGATCCAAATGCGTCTCTTTGTCTGATAGGCTGGAATTACCATGTTACAGACCATTAACTGCAGAAAACTGATGGTGCTGCACAATATTCGCAATTACTCACTGCCTCACTCTGAGATTACAGCAGTACCAGTGTACTGTCTGGTATATTTACTCATAGACGTCCGAGGCAGTGAGACCAATCTGAAACCCAATACCCGCTGACAGAGAGTCAGAAATTATGTTGAGGTTGGAGATCAAAGGAGGGCAGTGGCCTTGAACTCCCCAGTCAGGGTCACAACCTCCCACTTGACCTTTACTGAGATCACTCTTACTTAAGGTCTTCAGGGGGAAAAAAAAAAATACATGCAGGGAGTATTCCTCCACTCACACTACATTCCGTATGGAAAAAGGCTGGCTGGTGTGTAGTGTTCTTAAGGCCACGTCACTCGCCATTTTTATACAGAGCTTTCCACAACAGTTACAGTTCTCTGCCACACCTCTGTCTACAACTGCAACTGCACCCAGTGCAATATTTAGCATATATGCTATGCATGAAGCACTGCTTTGACAAAAAACTACAGAACATGGCATGAACAATCATTCCCTGTTGGACGGCAGTTGGTCTTGTCCTCTCCACCGAACACAAGGAGCTCCTGAATCTTGTGTTATCCGCGTTTCTTCTTTAACCCTTTAATGATCTCAACAAGAAAAATTATGGGAAAATTGATGAAATAAAAAAAGAATTGCAGAGCAGACGCAGCATCTGGTTTCACATCATACCTACTTATTTGAACAGCACAGTCCGAAAAACAATTAACCTTGCAAAAACAATCAATCACATTCACTGTTACATTGGGGTTGATGTAGTCCTCTGCTCAGAGGGCAAGGAGCTCCCGGACATTGCATTGCATTTATACAGAATGGAAGAATGGAAAAAAAGGCACACTTGGCAGTGTAAAAGGGGCTTGTAACCCTGACTACGCCTGTATGATATTTATACAGAACAGTGAGATGCAATAAAGGTGCAACAATCCCACATTGAACAGAGGGCGGAAAAGAGAGCCCTTAAATCTTCAGTCATTTCAGATTCATTCCTGCAATTATCTCATTTTCTGCTTAAGTGGTTTTCTCCACCTATCTTCACACCTGCAGCCTATTCCCTCGCCAGTCTCCAGTATTTTTACTGGGCCAGTCTCATTCATTCTTTGCCTGACTGTCTAATGTGTTTTCCTCAGCTTTCCGGCGTTTCCAAATTCCATTATGCCTGACCTGAGTGTTTCATAATTTCCTTTTCCTGACTTTTCCGTATTCAAGACTTTCTATTCCTTCCCATAATCCTTGTTGACTGATGACGTTAACTGAACTTTTATGCATTTGATCTTTTTCTGTGTAATGTTTTTAAACTCATGATTATCCAAAGTAGTGTTTAAATGACGCATCCACCAAGTCACAGTTAATTAAGGGCTTTTTATTCTAGACTGTTTCAAATATAGGACAAGACCATAAAACATGAATGCAAACGGCCGAATTGGAATTCATTTGGCATTTTGCATATACACACTGTATGTGTCAGTTGCACAGGAAAAAAAACAGGTGACAAGAGAGTAGAGATGACAGCAATGATGCAAATCGTCTGCTGTCCAGAGCCGTCAAAGTATTCCTCATCCTACAGAACAAAATGTAATGGATACATTTGCTACTTGAACCTCAATTTGGATTTTAAGATACACAATATGGAAGAAAGCTATTACTTGAATTCCGAAATAAACAAAGTCACATCCAACAAGTAGTAAGGAGTGAAATGCAACATAAAATCAGATCTTAGTCAGAGCAAAATACAGCGAGTATGACTCAGAGGTTGTGATTTTGAAGCTCTTAACTCTTAGAAAAGGAGTGACTCAACGTTTCAGATTTGGGAGCCAGAGAGGAAGGAGCAAGAATGAACAAGCGATGACTTGGCTTTTTGTAGCAAAGAGTTAGCTTCTTGCACCTTAATGCAGAGCAGGAACGGGGTGTGGAACATGCCTGGAAGATCTGATCCTTTCAAAGACTAGTATGCCAGCACATGGCATAGAACAGGTGTAGGTGTAGGTGTAGGTGTAGGTGGAAGATAAGGCTACCTGAGTTGTGCCTATACTTAATATCACAAATAAAATAGCACAATTCTTTTCCACCGAGCTGGTTCCAAGGCTGGTTTGGAACCAGAGCCAGACTTAGCACCAGTTCTTTGTTTTTCGAAAGCCTAGGCACCAGCTCCTGGCTCTCAAAACTGGTGCCAGACAGGCACTAACTTTTTGCTTGACCAGAGCCAAGAACCAATTACGCCAGGGGCTTGGAGCCAGGTAATTCTGACCAACAAGACCAGCGCAAACACTGAACCACCATTTTTAAAACAACAGGCGAGCAAGTTACATCCGATTAACTAGCAATAATATTTTTATTTTTTATATAATTTAAAAAAAATTATTTTAAAATTAATAACAAAAGTTGTTTTTGTTTGGCTCTGGATCTCAATGTAGGCTTGCAAAGCCAGGAACAGTACTTGCAGGGAGAAGATGACTCCTCCAGCTTCGTTGTTGTGCTTAAGTATGGCGCGAGCGTTGCTGGGTTATGGCGTGGCTCTGACTTGGCTCCTTGACAATGGAATAGCAAACAGGTTCTTGGGAGGTGGGCGAGTTGAACCAACTAAAAACTGGCACTATCACCAGCACCGAAGTAGCACCAAGGTCTTTATGGTGGAAAAGGGGTATATGAGAAGAAAATGAGAGAATTGGCAATTGAATTATTCTTCCTCTCAAATTGTCTGTACTGTCTTCTTTGTCTTCTCTGTACATCGCTTTTTTATCAGGAAGCAAGTAACACTGTTTACAGAGATGGTATTCAACATTATAAAGAACCCTTTCTGACACGTGGGCACAGGTAGGTTTTACCTTAATCCACCTACAGGTCGGATCCTTCTGGACCATTACTCTACTTGACACTTTAATCTACCACAAGAGAAACACTCCTGCTAGGGATATACAGTCTTCATCCGCAGTGGCCTCAAAGCCCGTCTGAGTTCTTAACCCGTTTATCAAGTCTCCTCTAATGTGCTGTTTTCACATGTGAGAAGTCACAAAATCCCACAGGAAGTCTTAATTATGCCGCCTGCAAAAAAAAGATCAACCTTGATACTCTGCAGTGTGCTACATACCAGATCAGAGCCCCAGATTAACCCGACTATATGTTTAGTCCAACCCCTATGTCACGTCTGAAAAGTGAGATTGCAACATAATTGTCTTTTCCCTGAAAAAAAAAGGTAGTATAGTAACAAAAGAAGATGAGTGACAGTTTTCCACATGAATGAAAAGTCTTGTCAAAATATAATCACACCCGTCAAGGCTCCCATGACATGAGTGACGTGCTCTAAAGCTAACAATGGTGTGTTAAAAACCAAAACTGTCTTCTCGATTTGATCATATGGGATTATTTAGCTCTTAAACGTGTTTGCCCATATTTTGCACAGACAATAAAGATTTATTTGCATCAGCTTCACTCTGTTTGTAAAGGATTTTCTAATTCCTTAGTTTATCATGAAGTTGTAAAACAAGTATTGTAAATGCATGAATACAAACACATGGGAGGCGATGCTGAAGCAGAAGGGCGAAAGGGATTTGCAGTATCTTAACAATTTGTTGGGTATTTTCCATAACCTGACACCATAGGCTGCTCCACAGGTGAAACCCCGAGCTAAGAGGGAATACCACACTCTTAACAAATCGTGGTCTTCTCCCTAGAGAGCATTCCATGCGAGGAATTCAAAACGACTTGGTTCTTGTATATGTAAGTACCTTTCCCATGCCAGGGGCAAAAAATACAAGTATGAGAGGAGAGATGGACAGTACAACACCAAGAGAATGAGCATTCAAGAGATAGTCAAGCCTATATTTAGATTGTTTTCTGTCATTTTTAGTTCCCCTTGCTCACAACAATCCCCTGGAGATGTGTCAGAACTTTCAGCAACCATCGGTCAGAAGTGAAAACCCAGAAGAGCACTAGCTGAGTTTACCTGGACACTTTTCTTCTTTCCACTACAAACGTGTTTTCATGAGTTATGCAGCGATCTTATCGGAAGGGAGAGAGGAAAAGATGTTGACAGCGAAGCCTTATCGGTACCTCAAAGTGGTTTTACTCTGACTAAAGTTTTATCATTACAATGTTAGGAAACATAAAATCATCAGTAAGGCTTTGTTGTGAACTACGTTACGTTAACATCAATATCATTCGAAATAGCATTAAAAGTAGAAACTCCTCATCACAAGCTTCTTCTTACAAACCCAGATCCACCGATGTTTAGAGATTTTCAAAGAGGTCTACTTCCTCTTCAGTCCCTTCATTTATTGTTCATCAAAATTGAAGTTGTTGGGTCTGATCCACTTTTATTGTTTTGGGATTTGTTCTTAAAATCGACTTCTTCAGAATTTTTCAGCCCTTTTTGTCCGCAGCGTCGGTCCATCACGGCTCCTGACGTTTTTTCTCGTACGGGTTTTGAAGAGTTCATTATTTATTACTTTCCTACTTAATTCTTTGAGAGTTTGTATTAAAAACAAACTCTCTGCTGTGGTCTAGATCATTAAATTTTGATCAGGGCTTATTCCTTTCCACCGTTTACATGCTGCCTTACATGTTGCCTTTCCTTCATCATTCCAAAAGAAATAATACTGCCCCCCTTCAAAGGAATGAAATCTCAGAAATCAGAAAGGGCTTTTGTCATTCAGGAACGGGTGTTTACATGCAGCATTTTTCTCTGATTAGCTTTTTCTTCCGATTTAATTTGGAATAAAGGGCTCCATACAAACCCACCTACTGATTCGGTGTCTTTCATCAAAGGAGAGTTTTCTGTGATACACTTTACAAACTTGCAGCCAATTGGCATGAGTACAATAAGGGCAAGTTGCAAAATAGTTATATTCTGTAACAGTCAAGTACAATAGCTCTATTCATTGGCCGTCGTACAGAGCATCCTGTGTGTGTTTAACAACCATGGGAAGAGGAGAATAAAACCAATATTCCAGGAGCTGCGGCATCAGTGTGGGTGAGAGACACAGACAGCAATCGTTGGCAGACGATGACACTGTGACTGCGATTTTATATGAAGAGGGGAACTGGCATCATCGGAGACAGATATGAGATTACTGCTGGATTCAGGGGCAAAGTGCTGAAAGGCGCCAACATACTCATCTATTTGACGAATTATCACACGTCTGTCTCACACATACCTGACAAGCAGGGGGTTGACAAGAGGAGCAGAACTGTCCCTCCTAACACCGACGCACACGCCTGGTGGATATAATCGTTTGAGTTACTAAGCTTGCTAAAATGAATAGGAGATTCCTTTAGAAGGGGATTTCCTTTAGAAGAACAGAAAATGATTAATACAGAATAAGTGTCACAATTGTATGAAACCCAGGTTGAAACACCAACCATAGATGGTATAAATTCTCTGGTGTTGTGTCAATCCATCTTCACCTTTTTAGTTAGCTATAATCCTACTCATTCCATTAAAAAAAAAAAAAATTATCGAGGGGCTGTGCTGTCATTTCTGACAGGAAGGATTTATCCCAAATCCCCTGCATTGTGCAAGGATTTAATAAGAAGTTAAAAACAGTCTTTTTCTTAAAAGAAAACTCCTCCTAGTGAGAAAGATATGAAATGCTGGAGAAAAATATGACATATTAAAGATAGGTTTCCTCAAGTCGATTCATATATTCACAAAATTTGGACGAAATTGGACCAACGGTTTAGTTATTTTCCAAAGAGCGTGTATTTTGTAATACCTCCCCCTAGTGATTAAAATATGAACCCTTATGGTAAAACATGATCATGTCAAGTTGATTCTTATGCACCAAATTTAGTCGATATCGGACAGATTGTTTAGAAATTATGGCCCCGAAACATTTGGAGATAAAGCTCCCTCTAGTGACGGAAATATACAACTGACCTTCCCGAAATCAATCCAGTTGATCCTTGCATTAAGGTCTATTTGGGTATAAAATAAAATAAATGATCCATGAAAGAGTTTTTGAATTATCGTGTTAAAGCGAAGGATCTGAAGACAATTCCCTAATATCCCCAACTTTTCAGGGCTTTTTCTAGTTTACATTATGACTGCAGCTTGTTAGCAATCACATTATCATATTTCATTTTAGGGTAATTGTTGTACAAGTTTGATTAAATGAAATGCAAAGAGAACCATGACAATTTGAAATAAGAGCACTGACGTCAGCCTTAGTAGAGTCCAAAAACTCTACACGAAAGCGTAACACATTCATTTAAACATTTCCTAAATGTCTCTTGAGTCACTGTGTAACCAACGTGAATCCATTCTTACTGCCTCTTCTTATAACCATGAAGGATACTATGTCAGTTCTACACAATCAGGTCCAGCAGAAGAAGTCCTGAGGTGCCTGCACAGAGCCGACGAGCTAACAAGCTAAGCAATACCATCTTCAGACATGAGCATCGAGGTCTCAAGACAAACAAAATTATAACTTGATTAAACTAAAAACAATGCTCCGTCTTGGAGGATTAAATTCTGCAAAAGAGGGTGAAGTCATTTCTTCTCAAACTTCCTTAACTGTGATACTGATTTTTGAGGAAAAAAAAGTCACTGCTTATTTTACTTTCAGCATGAAGAGAATGTAACATGAGTTTCTGGACTAATCAAAGAAACAAATACAAATACGTTACACGTGAATTTTACATTGTTACACAGCCTTGAAATGTGTCATAGATTTCAAGGCTGCGGCTCTGCTCCCATCTAGATATGAAAGCATAATAATTCACATTTTTAACGAAGAAGAGATCATCATTTGGAAGGCGAGTGTGCCGCGGCGAAGGATTAACAGTTTATGGAACAGTTGGCTCAGACGAAACGTCACACCGCAGCCTCCGTTTGCTACAACACTCAGTCCATGTCGCGTGTTTCACACGGTTAAGGATGGTTTCAGAACTTAACAATACAGTGACAGCCGCATCACAGGAGTGTGCAAGCTGTGTGGGATCGGAAGCATTTCCACAGAAACCACTATCACCGCGCTGTCGACTTTTCAATGGTTGACCGCGGTGCTACAAATGGCTGCTGTGAGCATGCTGAGGGAGAAAAGTTTAGACTAAATATAACCTAGTTTTGGCAGAGCGAAGAGAAGCTGAGGTCTGGGACATGGCCGCAGTAATGTTGGTTGTCAATGCTTTGTCAGTCATGACTTTGCTGCCGCGGGTTATAGGCTCAGCCCACACAAACAGTAATTAAAGATCAGAGCCAATCAGCGGCTGTGGCAGAGCGGCGGGACGGCGGTTGAGAGGCCTCTTCATCTGGTTCCTCCATACTGCTATATCATAATAATTAAGATGGAGGTGTGCAACATTTTAGCTATTCTTCAATTTGGAGAAAAAAACAAGGAGGTTTATAGTAATCATTACCAGGTGCAAGTGAATAAATCAAGATGCGAGCGCTTCAAAGCGAAGCCAATAAAACCACATTACAGTTCAATGAGTCAATATTGAGTAAACACATTGCATTCTGTCACAGCCCAGCAGTGACAAAAGCCTTGAGAATTCTGACCACCGCCTCCAGAGCACAAAGACGAAAGTGGCCACTGGAATGTTTTGTGTGGAGACCAGTAATAACAGTTTAAACATTTACTACCCATAAGTGTAAGGTCGGCAGTAAAAAGGGCAAACCCAGGGATGAACGATGACAAACTGCTGACTTATCAATAAAACAGCTTCACTGTATGGAGACGCTCCGACACGACCCCGCTCACATTTATAGGTTGAATTCTCCCTTCAGTATTCCTGGGAATCACGCACGCAAACATAACTGCTTCACACGGGGTGACACATACTACAATGCCTGGCATTTAACCCCAGAGGAGAGCTCCTCGCCCTCTAACCCACTACCCACCCACACACACTGACGCAGCCCTTAATGGGAGGGAGTGCCGATCAGAAGTATTTGGAATAATACTGAACTGCTTCCTTTCAGTGCCACCTGCCCCTAACGCCGAGAGCTTGTGTGTCATTGGGGGGAGTAGGAGGGGGGGGGGGGGGGTAATCCTGTGTGCTGTTATGACTTTTTTTTCTCCTTTTGTACTGGCAGACTACGATTCCATAGCTGTAGTAGTCAGCGCCGCACGTTTCATTAAGTTGAGTGTGTTATTTCTCACATGGCTCCATCCTCGGCTGTAGAACACGTCTGCATGGGTTTTCGAAAGTGGAAATTTGCCATCATGGACGTTGTTGACCCTGAGCCTTACATTCTATCAGTTTATTAAAAGACATATCTCTGAAACGTGATTTATGTCTTTTCCATTTGTGAAATATTTTCTGTACTCCGCATTGTCATACTATAGCAGGCAATATAAAAAAATTTCATCTGCATGAATGAGATGACCTCTTCATGGATTTACTCCACCACACCGCGACACTTGCCTGGCTCAGGAGTGTCATGAAGAGGCGAAGCTCTCACACAATCCTCTGAAATCCGAACGGAATTAAATCAAAAAATAATTACACTAACTCTGCTCCTGTGATCACTTCACTAAATGGAACGGGTAAAAGGTTGCAGGCATCAGCAATGAAATAAACTTTAAAAGATGCCAGATTGCTGTTTCAGTGTTAAAGTGAAAAGTGACACTAGTAAATGATGCCACTTTGAAAAACTGGTAGTTAAAATTAGATCTGTGACAATTAGCCATTTGTTACTATTTTGCTGATTAAGATTTTAATGCAAATAACCATAAGTCATATATATGTGACTTTTGTAATGATGGCTGAATAAATTCATTATATTGCTTTAACCTGAGGGAAAGACAATTCTCTATTTTCTGATATCGTCAACCTATAAGACCCCCGACTTATATCTCCTTAAACGTGTAATTTCCTCATGAAGAATTCAATCAAATCAGCTAAATATTTTAAATTTACCATTAAATGAGAAATCCCTTGGTCAAGCATGTTATTAAACAGTTAAAAAGAAAAATCAAACTTATTCAATTCTACCACGAGTAAGTCAGTAGTTTGGTATTTCATGGAAAATAGTCTATTTTTATATTATAAACAGGTTCAGTCAATTGACTCCCCTTTTTTCAGCAAGAAATAGAGACTCAACATATTCTATACCAAACAATTGAGCCGGACATTTAAAGACTGAAGGAATATTATGAATGACATAAAACTGACCAAAGTGACCACATTTCACCATTCTTGAAATCATTTATTAATAATTTATTTGCCTCTCATCATGTTACACACGGCTTTTGCAGTAAATTTTATTCAGCATTTAAAAATAATTTGGCATGATGACAATTTCTTTCCCAGGAGCATAGATTTTGCTTTTTTATTTTAAATTCGAAAACATATCAGAATTCTAACTTGGCTTAGGTTTTAACAACATGAAATTACAATGATGTTTTCCGTACTTGTTTTTGATCAATTTGTACAAAATATATGGTCAAAACAGGTTAAATGTATGACAGGAATCGTTATGAAAGGATTATAATTGTCAAATGTGTTGAAACTTTCCTACAGTAAGAAATAAACAACATTAAAAAAAAAGAGCACTTCATGAGTTAAATATCAAGGACAAAGCTGTATAAGGACAATTCAATAATAAGTTCTATAAATCCATTATGATGTTATTTATTAATTCAGTGTTTTTTTCATCTGATTCAGGGATCAGATGAAAAGAATCCTGGCGACAGCAGTCTTGCCTCAACTAACCTTAAAATGTCAACTGATTATCCATGTTGCATTTCCTTCACTGCCTCCTTGTGTCTATGAAACCGTCATTTTGCTCATCTGACATTGATTACACCTATTTGCTGTCTCAGCTGAGGCGCACTACTATTTTTTTTTCCTCCTCGCTAACTCTGCCCTTTCTCCTCGGCTTACAAGCCCAGCAGACGTGATAAGCCTGAGCAAAGTCTACCACCGAGGTTTATCCCTTAGACTTTGCAAACTCAATGTTATTTAGGCGTGTTTATTTTCAACCTGCCATGCCTGGAATATTTTGAGGCTGCATTGGCTTTTTCAGAAACCATCAGCGGTTGAGGTGCTATAATAAAAGCTGTGCACGCTGCTTGAAGCCAAAGTAAAGCAATTAAGTCCCATGATTTACTCTACCTGTTTTAATAAGGAAGTGTGTGCCTCCCAAATGGAGGTTATGGTTCCAAACCTGGCTCCTCGGGTACAGAGCTAATCAGTTTGGAGCATTTACGCATTTCAACGCTGAGAGTGAAACGTTTAGCTTTATAGCAATAATTTGAGTTTTTCTTTATTATAACAGGGTGTCACACTTGCCAATGATTACAGGGGAGTGATAAATCACACTTTTTGCCTCACATTAAAAACCTGCATGTCATCCGCACCTGTTTTCATAATGTGTGTCCTTAAAGTTGCTGCCCAGAGGCAAATTTTAACTTCCCAAACAGCTCAAGCAAAAGCCTAACACCATCGAGATGCATCAGGGGAAGTGCAGCCTACTTGCCAAGGTAAGGACTACACAGGCCTCTCAAAAAGCAATTAAGTGAGGGAGCGAATCATATATTGAATGGAGAGAGGGCGCATTCCTCGGAGAGAGGCAGCAGCAGCAGACTGTGAAATTCATATTGACTGGAGAGGCAAACACACGCAGGTAAGCATGAGAGCCGACCTTTTTCCACTATGCATGTCAGCCGAAGAATAGCGCCTGCAGTCCGCCTCTTTCCAACATATTTCAGGTGAGCTCAACCACAATGCACCTACACAAAAGCATCTGATGTTTCCGCTCACAAAGAGGCGTACTGAGCGAAATGAAAACACAGTGAAAGAGTGTTTGTGTGTAGACTTGACAAAAATATTTGTCAAATGAATAAAACTGCTGAGCTCTGGATGTGAGTCCACTGATGCTTTAAATCCTTCTTGATTAAAACCGGAAAACGCCTTCAACAATGAACCATGCCAGTCCACTTAATTAAGTCAACTTGTACCAGGGAGCGCTGGGAAATGGAGAGCAAGGCAAACAGGGGCGCTGCCACTCGCTCCCTCGGCTTTTCTCTGGATGCTAATCAAAGGCTTGATCTCCGAGCGGGACAGGCCTCTGGGACGTCGCTCTGCTTGGCTGATCCTGGCAATTTGCTCTTGATAATACCCTGTCTCACTCCGCACCCCTCAGAACCCAGCAACCCATCTCACCTAATCTGCACAGCCGCTGCAATGCACAAACACAGCCCCCTAAAGTACATGTCTGCCTCGCCAGGGAATAATCACATAATGGCCACAGAGTTATTACACGCTCCTTATTATCCCATCTCTCTTTGTGGCTCCAGTTTAGGGATTCCATGATGAAGCAGTCGGAGGATAACGTCACCGAACTGTCTTCAACACCTGTAATAAGAGGATGCACACTATCTTCAATCGTGCATCTGCACGGCTTCTATTTGTGTTTTTAATTGTTTTTGTACAGAATAAGGCAGTGGAGGCATCTGGTGATCATTACAACGCCTGGAGGTCTGCGGAGGGGGCAGCAAATGAGAAAAGCAAGGTTTGTTTGTGGCCTGCTCTGCGGTGTAACGTGAGGAGTCTGTTTCTTCCTACAGAAAAACCTTCAGCGCTTACCAAAGCCGCAATCGCTCCATTAAACAACTGTCACATCATCAGTCATGCAGCGAACAAACACAATCCAATAAGAAGAGTTAGAAACACTAGAAGAGTCCTGCCTTGAACACACGACCTATTCAAGGCAGGACTGTTGCACCTTTATAGCACCCACCTTTCTGTACATAAATGTTACAAAGGCATGATGGGAGGTCACTGCTGTTCTACCTCTGAGGCGTCGTGATCCGATCACTCAAAGCACTTGCCAAGGAAGTCTGGAGTTGACCACATACATTTTGTAGTGTAAACGTTAATGTTACCTGATGGGTGTCCAACAAGGACGTAACAGCAAAATACGTCATAAGTGCTGGACGGTTTTCTGGGTTTTTGTGGCGGCCCACTGCTTTTCTAACGTGTTCAGTTTTTGCCTGGTCCTGCACTCTCTAGCAACTCATAAATTGCTTTGTTCTGCCAGGCTCAACAGTTCGATTTGTCCGTACATGTATATTAGCTCTTGAAACATCTTCAAGTTGTTATGTAGCCCGTGGTAGCTAGATGAACAAATCCGGCGCTTCACTGAACAGCCTTTGACCTTACAGCGGAAGTGACTTTGGCAGCAACGAAATTTGAACACAAGCGATCAGCTGGACACATTTGGAGACACATGATAGACACAGGTGTAAACGGCGATGTGTCTCGCTGTCCGCTTGTGATCCGACCGCCCAGAACATATTTTAAACCAAGTCTGAACAGGGTCTATATGTGCTGAGCAGCTAATCCAACTGAGAATGTCCTAAATCGGCTATGACAGCATGAGGTCCCGGCGCTCCCACTGAGCAGACAACAAGATCAACCACCGTGCAAAAGGGAATGATAGTTTGTGCCATGTTTTGTGAACAAAGCGCTGCTTGATGCCTACAAAAAATGTCACAGTAGATGCCAACGCTGCTGTGTCATTTGGTCACACCCATTTTTCTGTCTAGAATTCACAGACGGGGACAGCGCAATGCCACCGTTGGTTTGTTTAGTGAAAATAAACAAAGGCATCATAGATTCTTCACCATAGTGATGTGGAGGATGAGGTTCCTACCTTTGAAGGAGATGAAGACACGAGGGGCAGCCAGTGGCTCATTGATCACTGGGTTCTCGAGAGCATAGCTCGACACAGCCAGGAGGGCGTGGACCATCCACAGTCCGTCCAGCTGCATGGTCGACCAACCTCCAAAAGTATGTAGGTCTTTCAAGAAAAAAAAATCTCTGCAGGGAGAAGATAAATAAAAATCAAAACTTCAAAATAGACCAGTCTTCATTTTTTTTATTTATGTCACAGTGTCTCCCTAGGGCCTCATTCCTGCAGGTTTTGGCAATGCAGCACTGAGGTGTGGAGATTACACCCAGATCTCTGGGAGCTTCACTGCACTGAGATAATGGAGCGGGGCCAAGCTTCTGGAGATGTCTGCACAGTGGTGTTTACTTAAAAAATGTGTTTGTTTTTTAGAGTCTTTTGTTCTTTTCAGATCTCACCGACACCCTTGAGTGTTTTATCTGCTCCTCTCCACGCACCCAGAACACATTCCTACTTCATGACACCGTTTGTATGTGCTGCTGTGTAATTACAGGTTCACCTAATGCTGGGTTTACCACGCCACCACGCTTACTGAAGAAAGAGACTAGATTGGTGCAATCTATGATATAATATTAACTCCTTGCTAATAAGCTTGAGGGGATTACAAGTGATGACCGACTCAGACGCCAATTCTTCACAGTTTGACATGCGTTACCAACAATGCAGCGGCGGTCATCAATAATGTCTCCAGTTAATGAATGATAGACACCACAATGATCCGCACACCCATCACAAATCATCAGATAGACGCGTCGACTCTTGCCCATTCTCCATCGAATCCACTGATTCTTTTTCACCACAATCCATTCCCACAACTAGTGGCGATCCTAGAAGCTGGGGGACCCCAGGCAAAGGAAGCCAACAACCCCCACCCACCGCACCCACCCACCCCCACCACCACCACACACACTTAATATACGTCAATAATAAATGGATATTGATTTTTCAAATTGTGTACCCAGATGTCACATTAACAAATACGAAATTAATTGTCAGTTAAGTTTAAATCGTTTTGTTCGTTAGCAAGACTTAGTGAGCTAGCTGGATAGTTAGCCAGTGATAGCTAGCTAACTACTGATAGCATATGTGCAAGTTTGCTACTAGATTGCACATCATTCTAGTCTAATTCTATTAGTCACTAAATCTACTAAGTACTTGTTTATTCTCCTAGTCTATACATGTTTGCATATGTTGCAAATAACTGATTAGAAAATGTGAATAAAGAGCTGTATTCATACACCAGGGATCGGGGGGGGGCGCTGAAGCCTATCCCAGCTGTCATCAGGAGTGAGGTGGGGTACACATGGACAAACTTTTAAAAGCTCAGTCCCCTTAAGGTCAACCTAGAGTCACAAATTATTATTTTAATAAATATTGTTATCATTACTATTACGACGATTATTGTTGTTGTAGTCGGAATTCTTGTTTTTAATAATAATAATAATATTCTATTCACCTAAGCTATCCTTTCATAATTTCTGATGACCAAGCAGGTATGCTCACCTCACAAACGCATGTATTATTATGGGGTGCTGGATTTGCAATATTGTCCCTTCATGTGAGATTTAATTCAGTGTTAGTAGCTCCTTTGGGGCCCACTTTCCCAAAATGTTTCAAGGGGCCCCCAAATATTTGCCTGTTTCACCCCTCTTGATGTTGCGCCCCTGCCCACAACATAACCTCACTGGTGCCGGGAGTCTATAAGGCCCTGATCGTAATGTTTACTACTACAAACACTGTACGTTTTGGAGCAGGTCACTTCTTATACCCAGCTTTGAAGACGTCAGCACAGCCAGTCCTCCGACTGGTTGGCTGGAGAGGTTTTATGAGCATAACCAGCTGTTTAAACCTCTGTTATTTACCGACAATTTGTTAAGCATCCAGCTGTTTATTCTGAGAAAGAGGCCAAGTCCTTCACACCAGCAGAAGAAATCAAACAAGGCACTGCTCACAAAATGACACTGAAGAGGCTGAGAGACACTGAGCCCATTCACATCACCACTCTGACTAATTTCTGGTTATAATGAAAACATAAGGTTTACAAAAGGCACACTTGTGGGAAAATATGAGCATGTAAATCCATCACATTTGTCTAAACAGTTTTAAACCTCAAGACCAAAAAAACGCTGACCACATCCATCAACTGTTGCTTCCAGTTTCATGATTATTTTGGACCCAAAAGTTATTAACTTCCACATGTTGGATGCATATTCAATAATGAAAACTTGTGTTTAAGGACAAAAGCAGGAGTCACTGGGGATCCATCTACCTGAATCCTACTGGTTTATGCAGCGGACAAAGAAGCATCCGGATTTGGAGACCATCCAATTCATTATAAACACTCTGATGATAATTTATCAGATTTCTTAACACAATTATGACAAATAAAAACACTCCTTCCTTTACATGAATGTTTAAAAAAATGACAAAGAACACAATGGAAAAAACCTATTTTTTCAGGAGAGCCTTAAAGCAGCACAAAATTTAATAAATTTCAATGTTACTGAAACATGATATGCAGACTGAAATCTGTGTGTAACAGATTGGGAGCTTTGGCCACACATGGACGACAGAACCGTAAACAGTCTGGTGCGGTATTAGATCGCACGGTAAATTGAATAGTAATTACATAGTTATAAAGACTCGTGTGAGAAATATCAGAAATTAAAAATAGGATTTTCTGTTCATATATTGACGAGAGTAAGCAGTCATCGTGGAATGCTCCAAACAATATGAAAAATAGAATAGAAATTAGACTAGATTAGAAATTCATAATTAAGCAGGTAAAATAGAAAATAATAATAAAATGACAGCTTAATAATCATAATAATTCTTACCTTATTATTACTGCTTCTCCTAAATAACTCCCGATCCTGCCGTGTGAGTCATTGAAATTCCAAAAGATCGCTCACTTTGGTCTCCAAGTTAAAATAATAATAATTAAAAATCCCACTGCAGCTTCTGGTTTAGTCCCTGGTCAGGAGGGGGGTGGGGTTGGGGGGGTTCTGTATCTGGACACGCGTGGGTTTTGGCCCCGGAGTTGTCAGAGTACAGTGAGGAAATTACAGTAAAATAAGGAAAGAGTGTTTCTCTACTTCAGATTGGTGAGAGAGCGCGAGGCGAGCGGGAGATCTTCTCATCGCACGAGCACAATCCACACCTCGTGGGGGGGGGGAAAGCGGTTAAAAACAAAGTCCGTATGTCAGACAGAGGTCCAGGACGCGGCGCGTGCTCCTCTGGAAACTTGGGCGCTCCTGACTGTAGAGGCAGGGCGCTAGCAGGTGGATGCAGGGGCCCATTTGCCTTAAACACACCCACAGGGCGGGCAGCGCGGAGCCGAGCCGCCCATCAGCCTTCCAGAGGGAGCCATGATTTACTACAGCGGTAAACCGGAGCGCGCGCTGACAGAGGAGCATGCTGGGAGAAATCCAACAATTAAGCTTTTACATATAATATTAGGATTGTGCTGATTACAAAAAAGTGGCAGAAAATGCTGCTGATACATTCCCAAATAAAGTAATTAATAATCATAGTATAATCTTTGTTTGCACCAATCAGCCATAATATTATAACAAATCATTTTTGTTTGAAATTATAATAACATGAATTATCTCATCGTGATGGCTCCTGTCCCTGGGTTGGATACATTAGGGCAGTCAGGGAACATTTTGTCCGGATGATGTGTTTGAACCAAGAAAAATGGCCACCGTAAAGATTTGAGCAACTTCGACAAGGGTCGAATTGTGGTGGCTAGATGAATGGGCTAGAGCTTCTCCAAAAACTTCAGGTCTTAAGTGGTTGGTACCTTCCAAAGCGGTGGAACTGGTTCAAGGGTTATTGGTTCCCAAGACTCATCCATGCATGTTAGGAGCAAAGACCAGTTCATGTCGTCTGATCCAACAGAAGAGATACTGTAGCACAAATTGATGAAAAAGAAACCCTGATTAAAAAAAGAAAAAGTGTGAACAAACAGAGAATGAAACAGCCGTTGATGTTAGGGCGTATCTGTATATGTAATACCTTTAAAAACAACTGCTTATAAAGGGCTTTGACAAACAGTAAACTCTGAAGCTATTATAACAATAGAAAGCACAAAAGAGGTGGAACTAATGAAGTGTGTATTCAAGATTGTCCAAAAAGTAAAGTAAACATGACGCAAGATTTGCAGAATATTGTATTTGCATTTAATCAACTGTTTATAATTTATATCTTCTTGATTATAAATTGGCTGGGAAATTTATTGCAATAATTTGTGTTTATGCACCGAAAAACTGTTCATTCAGTCAAATATTGGACTAACTAAGGAACTCCCAAAAAAATCACAGTAAGAAATCACAGATGTAGATCATAGTAAACAAATATGCACTGTAAGCAATTACGGTAAGTGAGAACATACTGTATAAAAATATAATAACTAATAACATTCTATAAAAATCAGCTAACAGATAAACATTTAGGAACAGTACATTAATTGATGGTGTAATTAAAAATCTAAATACTGTAGAAAATGAGTGAACAATTGAATTGTACAACATTACGGTAAGTGATCACATACTGCAGAAAATCTCAGTAATGTACATGTCAATGGCTGCCCGTTTATTACTGTGATTTTCACAGTAAGCTTTGTACATTGTATGTACCATTTATTAAAATCTATGCATCAATATTCTAAACAATCACAGAGAGTTCTCATAACTTCACAGCACAACAGTTTCTGTTATTAATGGTTTATAACAAGATTATCAGCATTAATAACATGATTATAACTGTTATTAAAGAGCAGCTTATTGAAAAAAATGTACATTTACCCAAATGAATTTAAGTCTTGAGAGGTCAGCATCAGATGACTAGTAAGTTGCTAGATGGTATCAGGTACTGGGTTCTTTATTGGAGGTTTAAGGGGACATCATTTAAAGGCTCTTGGAAGTTCAAGAGCAACGATGGGGCAAGATTCACCAAGTTGTAACACAATCCAAATTGTAAAAACATTAAGAAAGTTCACAGGTCATATATCAACACGCCTTATAGATATTTAATTTCTTCTTCTTTTTTTTTTATGAAAATAGATGATGATGATGATGATGATGATGATGGCGTAAATATTAAGTCACGGTACCACTGGCAGCTGCTGAGAATGCATATCCGTCTGTATGAGCTATTTTTAAATATGATGATGTAATGTAGCTTACGTCACCATTATTTGCCACTAATCCATTGTTAATTATCAGGATTTAAACAACTCACACTCGGCTGCAACCTGATAATAGACAGAAAAACAAAAACACTCTATGCGAACGTCTGCAGCAGCTGAGGAAAGGACAGGAGACCTGAAGTGAGCATGAGCCCTGTGTCTCTCACAAAGAAGGTGTTTGAATCCGTCTCTTCTATCATTGTGGCAACCAGTGAGCTCCCATCTGCCACCCACACATGAGGTGTGGAGGGGAAACGCTCAACAGGAGTTGGCTAAATGGGGCCTACATGTGTTATCTTATTTTTTATTTAAAATCCTTTTCATGCAGTTTTTACAAGTTCACAAGTTGAAGCCTGCAGATCGGTGCAGTACTTTTAAATCAAAAGTTTCATTATTCAGAGTTTATCGCAGTGTTCCAGTGACTTCCCTCCATTGAAATTTTGACCTGCGAAGCCAATTTGAGTGATTTAGAGTGCAGACAATGTAATGAGCGTTGGGTCAGGCTTATCAGAAATGAAAGCCTTATCTTGGTCATTTACCCGCCGATTTGAAAGAAAAAGGGCGAGGGATGTAATTCATTTAATGGCACATGGAAAATGCTGATTAAAAGCCTTAATTTTCTGTTCTATTCAGACCTTGATTGGAGGCTTCAAAGTCAAAGCAGAGTTACGGCCTGTGGAGATTTTTCTAAAGCTCATCGAGAAAATCAAACATTTTCCACTTTTTAATCATATTCCATTAAGAGTCCTTTCCCACCTGCGTTATCAGCCCCTCTTTCAATGCGGAGCATTAAATGATGCGTACTCTCAGTTCACCATTAAGCCCATCGGGGAGTCGGAGAGAAAGTTTTGTCAGGTTTTCATCAGTCGGCTCAACGGGGTCAGAAGAAACGGTCCAGCTTAACTTTTCTTCCTTACGAGGCCATGACGTCGCCGCTGTGGCCTTCACTCCGCAGCCTGACCCGCCATAAAAGTTCTTCTAAAGCGATTTGGCAGAAGTCGAATAGAAAAAGATGCATGTGATGGGTCCAAGATTTCTTGGTCTTTAGGACAAGTTATCTATTCAGACAGGACATGGCAGATTTTGTGAGAGTCCTGGCCTTCACTTACTCCAAAGCCCGACCCAACGCATTCCTTACTGGATCCAGTTCTCCCAGGGAAACAAATCAGCTGTCAGCTCTATCAGCCCTAAAGTCTTCTTTTTTCTTCTTTTTTCCTCCAAGGTGAGTTTTGTATATTATCAACACCGAGCCCACACTGTAATATTTGAGAAGGACATCTTGCCAGTACATGATTTAGAGCCGCTGTTGACATCCATCTAAGTGGCGTACAAAGTTATTTTAATGTTCTGCAGCAGAACTAGCATTCCAGATAAGGTGTGAACAGTATTTTCTGTGGGTCTCTGTCTGCAGGGCATGAACAAACGCCAGGTGTTATATCAGCATTTGGGATTCGTACAGTTTGGGAAATTATCCACAGCACAATCCCACATTCAGTGTGTGGGGAGAGATGTGACTCGGATGACTTCTCCATAGTGGCGTCTTTGTGTTTTTGGATTGTGTTGAACCGTGTTAGGTTTCAGCTTCAGTCTTTGGCTGCTGAAATGAAAATGAGGTGAGGTGAAATGTTGGCGTTGCTCCTTTTAATCTATTTCACAACCCCTGTCAGTTATTTCACTACCTTGTGCTCAGCTAATGAGTCTGACAGCAGTCAGTCCTCGGGATTTACAGACAATAAATGATTAGATACTGTTTATTAAGTCCAGGAAAGGCGGTGGATGGACCTCGACCCTTTCCCAAAAGGAAAATGTCCTCCTCGTTTCAGGCATCTGAATGTAATACTGATTCCTGAAGTATTGTTGCAGCCAAAAGAGTTTTCTGTCACACGCTAACACACCCACATATTTATGTGCATGTGCAAATCCCAAAAGCATTTGAGAAAGAGGCTAAAATGACCTTATGATGCCAAAAAAGGTTTGGAATATTTAAAATTCAGCAGACAGGTTCTCACCTTTGCTGCCACAAGATACTTTAGGTAAAAAGCTTTAGCTCCCAGCACCTTTTGTAGATGAAGTCCTCAGCGCCATTACCATTTAAATGAGAAAATAAAGTATACTTACTGTATACCAGAAGAAAAATCCGTGGTAAGAAGTTAAGTTTGGAATAATTAAAGTTATGCACTTTTACCATTCCCTTAACCCTTTAATCAGCTGTTTGGAAAATCACATTTGAATCGTTATTTTTTAATGAAAATAAGAAATAGTGACTGAACCTGATTAGAATTTTACCCATTGGCAGCATATACATATGCTAAAGAGTAAGGGGCCACGAATGGAGCACTGGGGAACACCACAGGTCAAAGGTCAAATGAGGTGGAAGCATTAACCATTGTGATTAGAAAGTTCTATACCATAAGTAGCATTTCTTTGGGCATTAAAATCACGTGAGAACTTACTAAACAGAGTTATGTAACTTGATACAACAAAAAAAGTCTAATTAGAGTAAAAAAAAATTCTAAAAACACCCTCAACCAAAAGGTTGGAGCAATCAGATCAATATTGACTATTTCCCATGAAATAGGAAACAAGCCTGATATTTTTGTTTTACTGTTTAAATACATGCTAGCCCAAATTATTTGTAATTTAATGCTAAATTTAGAGTGTCTATGATATTATGTTAATAAATGTCCCCAAAGAAAGACAATATGAAATGAGATAGTTTTCCTGTCCTTTACTCGGCGAGGACATCACAGGAGTAACTTGTAGAAACTTTTATAGTGACAAGGGATGGGCCATTATTTTTAAACATTTGAATTATCATTTAAACATGTTTAAACCTGCTCAACTGTTGGTTTAGCACATATTGAGTCTCTATTTCTGACTGAAATATGTCTGCAAAATGACTGAGCCTGTTTATAATATGACCCAGTGGCAGCATGTATTTGCTAAAGAGTAAAGGGCCGAGGACGGTGCCCTGGGACATGACACAGGAATGATTAATTTTTCACCTACCAGCACCTACCAGCTGTTTGCAGCTGCTAAATCTCAAGCCTTACAACGGATCTGCATGGGATGGTCACCTGTTAACAAACTCCACATGCAGAGTGCTGCTCTGAAGACCGAAGCGACGTTCTGCTGTAAACCCAGCAAACACGATTTCCAGCACTGCTGGACACGGAGTCTGCTCGGAAAAGTCTCAGCATGTGGGAGCACAGTCAAATAATTGTCAAATAGTTCCAAGTGACTACCGAAAAGTATTTTTTGCATGAAATGCATACGGAGCAGTGTGAGGTTAGTGACTCTCCCAGGAAAGCGAATGAAGACATTAGATAGTAGAGGAGGGAAGAGGGGGATTCCAGCCGCTCCAGTCCCACTGATTGAAAGTACAAAACTGGAGAAGGGAGATTACGGTTCAGGACTTGGGCCACCTTCCTTTTCCTCCTACCTGCGGTTGGTGCGTTTGACCAACAGTTTCCTCTGTTGTTTTTGGCAACGTGTGGCGCTCCGTAAACTTCCCAGACTGTGCAGGCTGGGCCATATTTTACCGCCAGTCTCTCCCCTCCTGCCCCAGGGAACCACAACCCACACCGGCCAGAGTGAAGGAAATGGCTTTGATTTCCTTCCACTTTTCACACATCAAATGGAGGAGGGAACGAGCCGAGTACGCTGCCCTCCACCGAGTTGGATAAACAAACCGTTTCTACGGCGTGTGTGTGCACGCATATGAATTTCTGTGTCACTTAAAGTGTGTGCGTGTGTTGGACACAGTATAATGTGTGTGCTGAGGAACAGGTGAGTTCATTTCTGCTCTACATCAGTGTTGACATAATGTGAAATGTAAACACTCCGTAATTGAATAAAATCACAGAGCGAGACATCGGCCCGAGGAGAAATAGGCAAACCTCTTTGTGATTCTCAATACGCCTCTGTTCTCCGAGTCTGGCCGTCTGGGGTCTCTGTTCGGTTGTCACTGTAAAGGCGAGTGGCAAAATTTGAACAAATAATCCCACGTTTAGAAGGGTGAGTTCATTCAGTAAATGACAGGGTCTGATTATGAGAAAAGAAGAAGAAAAAAAAAGTCCTCTAGGAGGGTCACATATGATTCATACTTCGGACGCGTCATACTTCTTCGCGCTGACACTCTGGGAGGTTCGGAACCAGGAGTTTTTTTTTGCTCCACTGCTGGAAGACCTTTGGGGGAGAGGTTTAAAGGGAATTACATCACCAAACCTCCAAAGTGTTTAGATACGCTATAATGTAGCTGAAGTCTGTTTCACACGTACAATGATAAATATAAGATTCTGTAGAAGTAGTTATTGGGGAGGTCCTGCTACTATCCCATGACAAATTTACCATGAAATTCACAGAATTCAGAGGGGGTCTCTGAAGAGATCAGCCACATTGCCTAACGTTTGCATGGTTTAATCATTTTCTGAAGTCTTTCATACCAAAGAGGACGGTTTCTGTCTGCTGAGTGTCTTTACTCTTTCTTTAGAAGCCTTATGGATATTTCACATTTGTATAAACAACCGAGTCATTCATTTTCTTATTCAATAGATAAATAAAATGACAAAGAAGTGATCCCCCTGATTAAACTCCTCAAATTAAATGTAAGATAAGACCACAGTATATTTTGTAAAAGAAAAAAAAGCTATTACAGTTAAATATGATACACACAAGGTAGATCACATTGAGTAGATTATATGAACCAAATTTGGACTAAATTGGACCAAGTTATGAAAAGTTATGTCTGAAAAAAAGGTGTTTTTTGTTAAAAAATAATAAATTAAGCTGCCCCTAGTGAGTAAAATATGACCTACTAGATTTTAATATGATATATATGACATATATATGACATTAATTTATAAAACATAGATTTCTTGGAGCTGAACCACGATGGTGAAATTATGGCCCGAAAACATTTGGAAATAAAGCTCCGAGTAGTATCAGAAATATAAAACCAAACTTTCCCAAATTCAATTCAGTTCTTCCTCGTACCAAGATCTATGTGATCAGTAAGTTTGAAAATGGTCTATACATTAGCTTTTGAGTTATTGCTTCGTTAACAAGAATGATCTACAGCTGATGAAGAAAAATCTTCTGCTCATTCAAGGAACAGGAATTAACCTGCGGGATCTCAGATGAAACTTACTTAAATGTATTAAGACTTACTTAAAAGGGTTTATTACAGATCCGGTCTGTTATTAAAAGAGAAGATCTCAGTACGCTCAAGTCTCGCCCCGGAATCTTGCCATTCAGATCCAGCAGGACCATTCTATGCTAACAATGTCAGCCAGTCCAACCGGGTCAGGCTATCTTGCGTTGTTCAAAAAGAACGGTGCCAGAAATAACATCAAGAAAGACTTCAGAAATAAGTGAGGCAAAGGGAATATTTTCATTTCCCTTTTGGTTGTTAGTTATTCATTCTAATGTCAAAGGTTAGATAAACTCAATCTCATTCTCATGTTCACCCATCCGTTTAATGGAACCGCTTATCCTTGCAGGGCCACAAAGTGGCTGGAGCAAATTCTGCTCATGGCCCTATGAAGATTTGGGCCAGTAAGGAGTAGTAACAAAAATTCCATCCTGGATCAACGGACCAACTTCGTTTTCTTGCAGTCTTGCTTATGGGACCATCTAGTCTAAATTACTTTTGAGGAAGCCCTATTTCCTGAGGGAGACTCTGTTCATGTTCTGGTCTGGAGGAGCAGTCAAGGGGGGGATGGTGTCCATATGTGGAGATTAGAATTTTAAATATGCAGACGATGTGACTCTGTTGGCTTCAGGTCCCACTGAAGATGGTTTTCGGCGAGTGTGAAGCCGCTGGCATGAGAGTCAGTACCTCAAAATCTGAGTACATGGTTCTCCGCTGGAATATGGTGGATCAAGCCCCTCCTGGTTGGAGGTGAGTTGCTGCCTCCCTTGAAGGAACTTCGATCTTGGGGGTCTTGTACATGAGTGACGAGAAAATGGAAAATGGACTGTGAGATGGACAGGTGTTTGATACTGCTAATGCGTTCATTGTATCGGCGACTGAAAGAATGAGGTTGCAAATATAAGCGGATAAAAAGAGCTTTGTTCATAGTGTGACTGGCTCAGCTTTAGAGATAAGGTGCGGCGCAGGAAGTGGAGCCGCTGCTCCTTTGCATTAAAAGGTACCTGATGAGGTGGTTCGGGTATCTGAATAGGGTGTCTCAAGGATGTGTCCATTTGGACATTGGAGGTTTTCTGGGGGGGATCCAATTGGGAGAAGACCCAAAATTCTCTGGATAAATATATCTCATCTGACCTAGAAGAACCTATGGATACCCTGGGATTTAAACAGCATTGCTGGGGAGTGGAACGCTTTGAGGAACACTATAGGAAGGAAGCAGGGTGCTCTGCCAGCTGCCACCCCTACCCAACCCCGGATAAGCGGAAACGCAGCGCCATGTATTCTTCCTGATGATGTCATGGGTCTCACAGTAGTTACGAGAACAGTACTTCCTGTAGGCTTTTGCTCACTTCCTGCCTATAGATAGAACGTTGAGGATATTATTATCAGTCAAACCAGTTCCACTAATTACTGTCTAACCTAACATCATGTTTGCCTTTTAGGTAAATTCTGTGAAAACTGTTCAAACCTGCTGGGCCAGTTGGAGCTTTGGTTCCTGTCACATTGTGATTTTAGAAACGATGATGATTAAGTATAGTGTAGAAGTAGTACGCCAAAACAGATGAGGTCAAATTGACAGGATATCTGCAGGTTTTGAAAAAGTTAAATTTAAGACTTTTTCAGATTATAAATAAAATTCAAGACCCATGAATGAATAATAGAATGACAAATATTATAAATCATCCTGCACATTGATTTTGAAGCGTAGTGGAAGCATTTAAATGAGCACCTAACGATCATTAAATGGACATTAGCACACTTAAGACCTACCTAAATGTATTTAGGACCTGCTGTGTAAGACATGAAGATACTTTTAACTTTTTAAAGCCAAAATGTAAACTTTAGACCATTATTAATTTAAAGCGTCTGATTGACATTTTGCTTGTTTTTATTTCCAAATGGAACATCATTCTGTGGGATAACATTCAGTTACGTTGGGACATTCCTTCTCCCAAAAGGGACTCACCGTTTTGGTGCTCTAGTTCAGCCCAACATCCATGGATTTGCTCCAAAATGACTTCAAGCAGAACTTGATACAGTGAACTCGTCATTGGCAACAATCAGTAGATGGAACCCACCTTGGGAAACCTCTTATGTGGTGCCACTTGTGTTTTTCTGTGTTTCGGTTTCCATGCCAACCATGTGAACGTGCCAGGTGTCTGGGACGTTGCCACAGCCAGGCCTGAAAGGTTATCTTAAACTCTGTGGAAACTAATCCTGCACACTCTCAGTACCGACTTGTAGAGCTACTGTATTGTTTCTGGGGGCACAGGATACTCCCTTCCTCTCCCACACCATCACCCATCCCACCGTGAAGTCACCGCCCACACCCTCGTCCTAATTAAATTTACTTGATTTCAGCCTTGTAGGCGAGCCTAGACAGGGTAAAGGCAGATTATGAAAAATTATCGCAAATGATTCAATTCAGCCGAAGGCAAGAAGTGTTTTCACCTTCATTTCACTTTCTGCTGTAATTTACAGAACTTTATGAGTTACCCACTCCTTCACTGCAATTCACTACAATACAATCAAATAAAGTTTAATCTGTTTTACACTCACTTGCTTAAAGTAAAAAAAACTTTCTGACTTTATGTTGTAGTTTGTCCAGATGCAGAACATTTCTGATCCCTTTTGTAATGAAAGACAAAATATAATCAAAAAACACCAAAGAAAACCATTTTTCTGGGAATAGCGGTGATGTTTTTCGGGATGTAGCTGGGTGTTTCACACGGTAGGGGATGACTGATGATATTGACGACATTGCCAGGAGATCTGTCAACGTGCGAGGTAAACTATGCTGACCACATTACGTCATAACCTTGTTTGGCCGGCCAACATTACTTGTTCCCCTTTTTAAAACAAGCCCACAGAGGATTAGTTAACAACTGAAATCATCTGTCAGGAAACGATAGAGGGGAATGCTATCCTGTTTGGCTTCTGATCAGAAAGTAGAAGCCATTAAGCCAGACTCCACTTGGAAAGTTAAACAAGTAAGCTGAGCTTGCTGACTTTTGCATTACTTTTCATGTATTTTAACACCTGCAGAGACATTTAGTTTGTCGGTGCCGTCGCTGGTACAAGAACTTCATTTAACTGTGAGTACACTAATATAGGCGTTAGTATCAGGGGGAGAAAATAAACAACATTTTATATTTTATTTGTGATAAATGGTAGGAATATCAAAACAAGTCTAAACAAACACTGTTGCATCTGCTTTGAGACCGAGTATAAAAGCTAACTAACTAGCATAATGGGTTTCAGTTAGCTGGAAATATGTTGAATTTAAAGCAATCTTCTTCACCCTTTCATGTCCACCACACTTGTTGAGCAACTTGACCACGCTCCAGAATAATGTGATCCAGTGGCAGCATGTACAGTATATGATAAAGTGTAAGAGGCCAAGTATGGAGCCCTGGGGAACACCAAATGAACACCACAGGTTGAAGGGACTACGAGGAGATAGGTATTAGCCATTGCTAATGAGATTGTTCTATTCGATAAGAGGCCGAGGATGGAGCCCTGGGGGATACCAAAGGTCAAAGAGGCCTATCCTATAAGTCCTATTCGGTAAGTAGGATTTTTTTTTTGGCATATAAAAAGCATTTGAGGACTTACTAAACAGAATCATGTGACTTCATACAATCAGAAAGTAGTTTATCTAAAACGTGTTTTTTCAAAAGGTTTGAACTAATCTGATCAAATTAAAACTATTTCCCCTGGAACACAAAACATCCTTATTAAAAAAAAACATAATGAAAGTCTGACTATCTTTTTTACTGATTACAAACATGCTTCACCAAACAATTTGTCATTTAATTCTACATTTAGAGTATCTAAAATATGAATTATTAGCCTTAGCATTAATAAATGCCCCCCAAAAAAGGCTTTACCCATGGATATTGAGAAACTCTTATTTGATAAGTAAGATTTTTTTTTTTTTTGCACATTAACCATGTGCGGACTAACTATACAGAATTATGTAACTTGATTCTATTAATGGGTCTATTAAAGTTCAAATAGTTTTCTAAAAACATGCTTCATGGAAAAGTTGAGCCAACTCATATTAAAAATGATTATTTTCCATGCAAAGAAATCATTTCTCATATTTTTTATGTCTTGGTGAGGTCATTAAAGGGTTTTCCCGGGAATCGTTGTGGACTTTCATCTTACTAAACTGCGACACCATAAAGGAAGGATGCTGAAAGGTCTAACTTCCCTGCTTAGATTGGCTTCTTTCCTCTTCACCGCCTCATAGGATATCAGCGCCATGGCTACCGTTCCAGTATGAAAGGGTGTGCCTGACACACATCGACGGCAGACGAACACGTACACCACCTATTATTACAGCAGAGACTTGATGTCGTGTGCCATTTCCAAGTCTGCTGACTCATGTTATCTCTGTCCCTGTGCTATTGTGACTAAGATGCCGGAGATTTTGGGCCTGAGCAAATAAAACAAGCGAGTTCTCATGGCCCATAAAACTCTCAGCAGGATTCCAATAGTTCCAACAAGGATTTGTACGGCCGTCCTCAAACTGATCCTATAAATATCTCCACGGTCCATGCACACTTGGTCATCAGTCAACTCGAGTACAAGTAACACCGTCATCTTAATTGAATTGGACAGAATGGGAGTTGTGATGATGAGATGAGGCTCGGTAACATTTTGAATCTTGGGAACACTCCTGGATTCCATGCGAGGTGCCTGTTGTGTCTGCCGTGGTGCTGGAGGGGCTTTGGGCCCTGCGTGTCTGGGCTGCTCAGTCTCTGCGTGATTTAACTACACAGCAGCACCGAGGGCCAAAGCCTGGGAGGATATATCATTTATTTGGGCAACACTGTCGACATCAATAAAGAGTACACAACAGTTTGGATTTATCCTATACCGTTACAATGGACTTTTTCTCAACCGTCCTCACCGATCGCTGTTAATACATGAATCTTTATTTGTGTTCGGGCTCGGACTATAAGCCCATAGGATTGAATGATGTCATGGGAGTGTCTGCCAACTTGAACGTTGCGTAACACGGATATATTAAATAATAGTTCTTGAGACTTCTAATAACACGGAGTGATCCAAAGTGATACCACGGCGGGGTATAACCACCAGGAACAACAGAATCCTCAATTGAACTTCAGACATGTTTGATATTTTTTGTCAGTCGGCAGATTTCAGCTGCGCTTGATCGCATTCACATAAAAACAATCACATGAAAACAGGCGCATGCCCAGAAGAGAAGCTGCAGGCCACATGTGCTCGCCCATCAAGTTGACTTTTAAGACTTTGGACGCAGGGATGTAGACAGTGGCCAATGTCTCCCCTCCTCTGATTGGTCACTTTCAACACTGACCATGCCCGTGGTTGTCAGCTCAATAATATGATGGGTTGCATATGTCCTCACACAGGAGACATTCTTCCTCACGAGTATTGGTTTCCCTCTGGCTGATCTTTTCTGTGCACTCATCACATTCATTCATACCTGGTTTCTGTGTATAAGATGAGTCACAGTTGCTCAGAACCTCTCTGTGAGCTGTTGCCTTTTGAATTGCTTTCTAAAACTCCTTAACTGTTGACAGTCTCTTCAGTACGAACTGTTTCTGGAAAGATATTAAGTTAAAAGTGCCATTTTCTTCCCCCAGGCTGGGCGTTCCAGATACACTTCATCTCTGTATTACTGTTATGCAACAGAAATCACAGAAGTGATAGATAGAAAAGAAAAAGAGGATTTTTTTTTTGTTCGGAATGTGGTTAGACACAGTCTTTATGTAGACTATGTAATACTGTTTATATAAGAAGTGTATAAACAGTAATACATAATGTATACATTATCCAAATATTTTGAATTAGGACTACAAGAGCAAGTTCTATCTCAAAAAATCCTGCGTTGTAAAACAATGCCCCCGATTGAAGTTATGTGAGAAACAGTGTTTTTTGCTACAAAGCTCCCCCTAATAAGAATAACATGAACTATTATCGTAAATTATTAACAAAGTTAGTTGAGTCAATTCTTAAGCACAAAATTTGGACTAAACCGGAACAACGGTTGACAATTACCTTTGGAGATAAATGACCCCGCTAGTGTCAGAAATATGCCACCTAGCTTTCCCAAAATCAATCCACTTCTTCCTCGCACAAAGATCTGTGTGTGTATAAAATATGAAAATATTGCATGAAATAGTTATATAGTTAAATAGTAATAGTTTGTGAGTTATCGCATTAACATGAAGGAACTTTAGCGTGGCGGCCGCAGCGAAAAATTTTTTCATTTAAATGCTAGTTGGAAAAGTTATTGAAGTTTTTCTTAGTAATGACAAGTAGAGTCAAGGACGGTAAAGCTACACATAGTTAGAAATGTTATTGAAGTGTTAACACTTCAAATAAACTTTCAAAATAAAAGCACATTTTCTTCTTCTTCACCATTTGCATTAGCAAGCATAAAAGGGTCACTAAAGGTGAGTTCAAATGTGGGGGATGATCAAATACCAGCTAGCACAGATCTTTCAACGGGGCACTGAGTCATTAGCATTTATGCACCTTTAATCGATGAGCGCCTTGGACGCGGAGGACGATGCCAGAAAGACCCTCATGCTCTCCATCTGTCCAAGTTGTTTTGTAGTTGTCGATTTAGCATCAGCAAAGCTGTACCGTCGGCAACACTCAGTTTGAGATGCCTTTCATGTCTTCCCTAAACAAGAGCAAGAGTCTCAATCAGACGGCGCTCTGCGTGAACCATTTGAACCACAAACTGTTTTGGTTTTCTAGTCTTGGCTGGATTTCTGTCCTTCTCTGAAACTCTCCTTATATGAACTATTGGCAGGCCCACCTCAAGGGTTCTGCAGTAGAACTCGCTCACTCTGCACCAGAACATTTTCACAACGAGAGAAAAATCACAAAGACGTTAAAGGAGATAGAGTGACTCACTCCGAAAACAGCCTTTCACACAGTTAGAAACACTTTATTATGACTTCAAAGTGGTCCGTTCAGTTTTGCAGCAGGAGAAGCGCCTCGGGAGTTTGTTTTGTACAAGATGAAGGGATTTTGAGGACAGTGTTAGCATGTCACCAACTTGGACTATAAATCCCTGGTGGTTAAAAATCCACAGCGGATGAAACAAACTGAGAAACACCAGTGTGAATCCGTTGCTCTTTGTTCGCTGCCAGCAATGTTGACAAGATGCTTCATAAATGCCTCATGAGCTGTAAAACAAAACTGGAAACACTATTTGGCCCGATCTGTAATTGATGAGCATCTCACAACAAGACAGAGTGGAGCCAGTGGTTAAACGTGGCCTCACTCAGGAGAAGATAACTCCTTGCACGTATAGTGTGCTAGTTTTAAAGATCCGGCTCATCTGGCCAGATTGCATTGTTCAGAAAATGAGGGAGATCTGACTTAGAAAGAGAAAATGTTGTTGTTAGGGGTCCGGTTTGCCACCTGACTTGAATGTTTACTCTACTGGCTCGGCTGTAGTGGGAGTATGACAGTAGGAAATGACACACAGCAGGAATGTGCGCCAGTAAACATCTCCAGGGCACAGACTGTTTCCCTGTCGAATGAGAAAGGATGAAAGGATGTTTTGTTGTCTCTGAGGTAATAATTCTGGCCACGGAGGAACTCCTGATAAATGCTTGAGAAGGTTTCTCGTGAGGAATACCTGTAGGGTAACATGCAGAAGTTATGGTGAGTAATTAAAGCGAGTGAGAAAAAGGTAAAGAGTGAAACATAATAGAAGCCTGGAGAGAGAAAAAATCACCTGCATTTAAAACTGAAATTCCCCTAGAAAGAGATGGAACCCGTGTGAAACCGGTGATCAGGTTCATTCTAGCTTAACAGAAAAGAGAACAAAGACATATTTTGGCAACCTCTACACTTCTCACCTTTGTTCTACTTTTGGGTTAAGGTTTTCAATCAAGGGTACGTACATAACTTTTATTCATTTATTTATTCATTCATTATCCGTAACCGTTTATCTAGTTCAGGGTAGCGGGGGCTGGAGCCTATCCAAACTGACACCGAGCGAAAGGTGGGGTACTCCCTGGACGAGCCGCCAGTACATACATAACTTTATACTTTAAGTTGTTTAAATCAATAAAGGTACTTTAATTAGACCTACGCTGTCATCCTATGACAGCAAGGGTCTATCCCAGAAAGGACCCTTATCACCTGCATTGTGCAAACAATTCCCCTGATTGAACTGTTCAGATTTAATGTGTTAAAACAATGTTTTTCATAAAAAAGGTCCTATGACTGAATAATGATACAAGATTGAGTCGTTCATATAAACCAAATTAGGGCTAAATCGAACTTACATTTAGGAAGTTGAAAGATACTGCCATAAAAAAAGCCATACTTTTAACAATGTCAGCTGGGATAAGCTCCAGCCCCACCCACTCTGTACGGGATAAGTGGATATGGATTATGAATGAATGAATGAATGAAATCTGCAGAGAAACTTAATATCACAATAATAACTAGAATTATTGAATTTCTCAGAGAACTGTTTCATTTTTCAACATAAAGGAATAAACGCCGTCAAATATCAGGGGTTGTGATGCGGGTCTGGCTGAGTGACCTCTGACCCGATGTGATGTGTATCTTTCTCTGTCTCTCTTACCCATTTCTTTTTTTGTTCGTTTCTGTCTCTGTCTTTCTAATGCAAATGAATGCAAACATAGACTTACAACTTCACACAGTCATTGCACCCACCCACCCACCTATCCACACACACACACACACACATATACACACTCACTCACACAGTAATTTGTGCATTAAATTTGTCTCCCCACGCGACCTTCCTGCTGTGGGTATTTACATCACAAGCAGTTGCAGCACTCTGGTGGTCCACTGAGATGTAAATGTGCCTGTCATCAGCAAACAGTCGCCACCACTTGGATCAGTAACACTGTGTTCAACAGCAGCAGCTTGATCTGACATTGTGTTTTTCTCTGACTGGTCTCCTGTCTCCATGTGTTTGGCTTGTTTGCTTTTAATGTTTGCTCGCTTTTGCATAACCGTATGCCTTAATGTGTCATGTTTTTTCTTTACGGGACAATCACATACAACATGAGGTCAAAGCTAGAGCAGGTTGGAACGCCATCCTTACCTTACGTCTCGTGTTGTCATTGATATAACCAGAGGATGAGAGATAGGACTCAACTTTTGACAATAACAAAACTAGGCAGGAAGAAGGATGTGATTTCTTATCTTGTGAACAAAAACTAAACCGATAAATCTTTTCGTTTCACATTTATCGTATTCATTGTGTCCATAACCCCGAGTTATCATGTCATGCTTGAATTATGGCTGCACTGCCCCTAGTGAATTCCGTGATACGGCTCCTTTTGTACCGTATCCCTAACCTTTCAATACCTGCACCAATGCCTACAAAACAAATTCAGAGTACAGTGGAAATCCCCAACAAGTATATCTTTCTCTAAATCTTAAGTGTTGAACACTAAAAGCTTGATTTTGGCATGCCAGTCTACTGTTTAGAAGAAAGAAATGGTCAGAATGTTTGTGAAACAACTTCTTCTGTTCAGTGTAAATAAACTGTCACATCGATGAAGGTCAAGGAAACGTAGGATTCTTTTAACGACAACGGTATTCACATAAAACAGTCAACTTTTACAGTATTTCTGACCTTAGATCTCATGGCAATTACATTTTCGGGTGCTGAGATGATCTCCTCTTCCTGGTCGGTCTTCTTCTGGCTTGTTGATTTTGAAAAGTTATGCCGCCAACTACTGGCCTGGGATACAAACTACAGGGTTCCAGTTAGTTGTTGATTCACGCACACGATGATCCGCAACCCTGTACTCTTTAATACATGTGGTACCCCTAATATAGGGTTCTCTCATTTATGTGGTAACACGGGCAAATATTCTAAGAAGCAAAAAGAAACTCATGCTGTATCTCCATTTCTCCTGTTTTCACCTGCTTGATATATTTATATATTTATATTTGTTACTGCAGCACCCATCCCTGGGAACCCCTAACATACACAAGGAAAAAACATTTCTGGTTTAGCTAAAACGTGTACACAGGTAAACAGGGGCGCTGCAGATAGCTTCCGTGATGTACCGTATAGTATGATTATATGTGACGAACAAAGTCTTCTTCTTCTTCTTCTTCTTCTTCAGGGCATTTGTGCTCGTTGGAAGTCTTTAAATTCATTATTCATAAAGTCTGCAAGAAACCTCAAATACTGCAGAACTTTTCAGAATCTACCCAGTTTGTACCAAACTCACAGCTCCAGTAACCAAACTACTGCACATTTAGACACACACCACCGATATTTATTTAAAAACATTATTTTTCCCATAATGGCAAAGCTGTTGTAAACCCCCACAGGCTGGCAGAGTCAGAAGTATCTATCTGAAGTTATTATGCAGATGATCCTGTCTTAATAGTAGGAGATATCACTTCAGTTCGGCAACTTCTCATCTCATTCAAAGAGGTGCCTATTAGGGATGGACTTGGCTAAATGAAAAAGAAATACCTTAAACTCACCTGCCTATTAAATCTCTGAATGTTACAAACATAAACGTTGACAGGAGAGAGGACCACTGAATACCTATAACTAACTTCAAAACTGCCAATCAGACATCTCCCCGTTAGATAAATAGAGTTTATTCTGGAATAATCAGAACAGAGAACACATTTAATCACAAATCCATATCATATCAGATTCTACCAAACCAGCTCTTGAAAAATGTGACCGACAGGTTAAAAGTGGTCGAGGCTGACGAAACGCCACGATCTGATCCAGACTGACATGGAGATAGAAGAGGGGTGAATAATAAACCAGGCCGAAATTCTCCCTTCGGCCTGTTGCTCCCTGGAGAGCAACCGAGCAAAAGGAATATCTGATAAATCAGGAGAAACAGGCAGAGAAACTTTGGGCTTTAAATTATTGAGGCATTTTGTGGTTGTGTGTGCAGAGGATTGTGCTTCATGTGGAAGACCTGATGTGTAACTGTAGGATTAAAGTCAAACATAGAATATCTATCTATCCATCCATCCATCCATCCATCTATCTATCTATCTATCTATCTATCTATCTATCTATCTATCTATCTATCTATCTATCTATCTATCTATCTATCTATCTATCTATCTATCTATCTATCTA
>VRLP01000562.1:202500-206722 GCA_009660295.1 Lophius piscatorius | reverse complement strand
GAACTCTCATCAGGATCCTTGCAGCACTGTTTTGAACATACTGAAGTCTTTGAAGACTTTTATCAGGGATCCCGGTGAGAAGTGCGTTACAGTAATCCAGTCTGGAGGAGACAAACGCTCAGAGAAAAATTGCGGACATCCAGAGGGAGCTCTGAGTGGACTTGCTGCTCCTTTGGGTCAAAAGGAACCAGTTGAGGTGGTTTGGGCATTTTACTTAAAATGATAACAATTTTTCCGTCAAGTGACACAAACACCATTTCTTGAAGAAGAAAAACATCTTCTGTCAAACTGCTGTTTGGAGGAAAAGTATCCAGGTATGGATGGAGTTACTGTGTAAATGCGAATAGATGTCCATTAATTAATTGGACACAATAGAGCATTTAAATATATGTAATAAATGGACAGAGTGTTAATCCTCTCCATCCCCACAGAAAACAGGAAGGGCAACAGATCTGATCCTTGATGCAGTCCCGCCTCCACTTTGAGCCCCTCCTGCTGCACACCTCACCACTTTAATGCTGCTCTCATACATATCCTGTAAGACTCTATCAACATTTATCTCTTCAACGGAGCAAAAAATAACAAATAGAAACAGAATTTTCCCAGTGGTCTAAAGCCTCCGTTTTTTTTGTTGTTTATTTTTACCAGCCATTTGATTTATTTCATCTATCACCTCGAATACCTGAAGCCGTATGAATGCCGGTCTTGTCGGCTCTCCGTGGGCTCCGGCTGGGCCCACAGAGAGCCTGAGGGAAATGGCCTGTGAAAACAACATGTCTCTCTCCTCTCTTTCACCGCTGTGCAGCTGGAGCAGACACCGACACACATGCATACCTCCTCATCCTCCGCTCCTTCCTCACTCTCGCTGCCTCGCATACACGGCGAACGTATTCCTGCAGCCAGCGATCAGAGGCCTTCGTTATTATCATCTCGTGTTCTGTCTCCATGAGAGAATGCTGAGGGGGGCGGCGTTAAGGTGAAAGATGAGTCTCCACCGCTACATGATGTCCTACATCAGCAACTGGTTAACTACCTCTGTCCCCTCGTTCTCCTTCGTTTCTCTCGGCTCAACCATGAAGACATCCCCATGAGTGAGCTCTCATTTACATGAGCAGGAACACTTGCGGTCAGCCCTCCTCTGCATCAACGAGGGTATTTTAAGAAGAGTGCAGGTACGGAGGATAGTTCTATCTTCCTACTCTCACATGGAGACAACACAAACACATGAAGGCAGATGGACGGCTTTATTCCGGACTAATGTCCTCCTCTGGGAGTAGATGAAAAGAACCCAGCTGGCACCGGATGACTCTATTATGTCACAAAGATATTTGACCCCTCAACGCTAGATTATAGTTTCCATTGTTGTATAATATATATATAATATTTTAAAGATACACATTTGGGGGTGGAAATACAACAACCGAAGTACTACAAACAAGGTGGAATAAAAGATAAAAATGAAAGTCATTTCAAATAATAAAATGAAGAGAATGACTTGTATAATAATAGTTTTGATATAATCACATATCAATTCTAATAACTGTATGAACCTGGACTATTTCACTGTATGAACCTGGACTGTTTCACTGTATGAACCTGGAATGTTTCAAAGTACAAACCTGGACTTTTTCACTGTATGAACCTGGACTGTTTCACTGTATGAACCTGGACTGTTTCACTGTATGAACCTGGACTGTTTCAAGGTATGAACCTGGAATGATTCAAGGTACGAACCTGGACTGTTTCACTGTATGAACTTTGACTGTTTCACTATATGAACCTGGACTGTTTCACTGTATGAACTTTGACTGTTTCACTGTATGAACCTGGACTGTTTCACTGTATGAACCTGGACTGTTTCAACGTATGAACCTGGACTGTTTCCCTGTATGAACCTGGACTGTTTCAACGTATGAACCTGGACTGTTTCACCGTATGAACCTGGACTGTGTCACTGTAGGAACCTGGAAGGTTTCACTGTATGAACTTTAACTGTTTCACCGTATGAACCTGGACTGTTTCACTGTATGAACCTGGACTGTGTCACTGTTTGAACCTGGACTGTTTCACTGTATGACCCTGGACAGTATGAACCTGAGTAGTGAGTGAGTCTGAGTCTGAAGCACTCTTAATGTTGCCATGGCTACACATTGGTATTAATAGTAATAGATGAAATGTTAGTTATATTTGTGTTGCTTATTATAAATGGAGAACTAATTCCGTACTTATCCCAAACAAACTGTACATTTAATGTATAAATATTTGCATCTGGGCTGTAAAAGCTGTGAGATCTTGAAGAAATGATCTTGAAGAAACAATCGTTTGATCTCAGTGCTGCACATTCAGGCACACAGAATATTCGATAAAAATGCAATTAACCCAAACTCAAACATCTTTCTTTCAAAATGGAATCTGAAATCTTTTTTCTCTATCTCTCTAGAACATCGGTATTTTGGTCTGCACTGTTTCTGGTGTTCCACCAGGGAACTGTGGTGTTTGTTCTATGTATGGAGGAAAGATTTAATGAGCTGCACAGTATGGACCAAAACGCAGGCGGTTTCACAACGAGGAAGAGTGAAGTTAAACTTCTACTAACTTCTGATTTTACTTCTTCTGAACACAATATAAACAGATCGGCAACTTATCTGACATAAATATTTTATGTTGCTGAATTGACTAATGTATTGTGGAATATTTTATGGGAAGAAAATGTAGCAGACTGCAGACTCTGGAGAACTCAAGAAGTTCATGTGAAGGAGAGATTCGACTCCGGATTGTAATTCAATTGTTAGATTGTATTATTTTATGAATCCATTTGGATGTATTTCTTGGTAGGGTATCAATTAATATATACACTGATCAGCCATAACATTATAACCACTGACCAGGCCCAGAGTGACGATGGGTGGGATGTACTACGCAGCAAAACTTGCCCTGAAGCTGATGTTGGAAGTAGAAATAATGAACTAGCATGAAGATCAAAGGGAATTTGACAAGGGCAAAATTGTGATGACAGAATTAGAGCATTTTTAAAACTGTAGATCCTGTTAGGTGTTCCAAGTTAGCAGTAGTTGGTACAAACAAAAAGAGGTCTACGGAAGGGCTCATCGGAACCAACCTGGCGCCAAAGGTCATTGATGCATATGGGGAGTGAAGGCCACCCCGTCACGTCTGATCCTACAGAAGATCGCTCTACTGTAGCACAAATGACTGAAAAGGTTCATTAAACTTCTGATAGAATGGTGTCAGAGCACACAGTGCATCACAGCGCCGGTTTGGTGGTATAAACTACACAATACTAGGCAGGTGGTTTTAATGTTATGGCTGATCAATGTGGGTCATGACCTTCTCATGACCTGCATCAAACCTTTGGAGGAGACGCTAACTCTGATTCTTCAGTAATCTCATTCTGCAGAGGGTTGTGTTTTTGCTGTTCGTTGGTTGCATGGTCATTAGACTCTCGGTCATTAGGGTGTCGTTTCCGGTGCCTCACGCATTTGACCAGACCCGAAGAAGAAGAAGAAGAAGACGAAGAAGATGAAGAAGAAGGTGAAGAATGAGGAAGAAGAAGAAGAAGAAATCCTTTATTGATCACATACAGCCATACACAGTACAACATAATGGAAAGGACCCTCACTGGCAGAGTGGGTGTCATGTTCATTATGTCGTATATGTTAAACTCTTAAACAGTTGTTTATTCTAATCCCCTTTTCTCTCTGGATGTCAACAATGTGTCATTAATTGATGTTCCGGTATTTTGGGTTGTTTCAACCGGGGCTAAAGTCTAGACTCTCTCCTGCTTCCATGATCATTTTCAAATCTCCTCCACCTCTTGTTATTCCCATAAATGTATAAAAGTGCTCACCAAAATAATTTAAATACCAATTTAATGCCTTTAACACCTCGATGAATTATGGGACAAAATATCTTCATTTCAAAGAAAACATATTCCTTTAATCACTTTTCTCAACAAGAGATGCAAAAACACACACCTGATCATAACTCATGCTGTAAAAAAAAACACCTTACTCAAAATAATTACTCAGTAATTAACTGCCAGAAAGAAGCCAATAATTAACTCTAAAATATATGAGATACATAGTACAAAAATATTTACTTTTATTGATATTTCACAGTCGTGACTTAATTACTATGATATAATACAGTATAAAACATTTACTATAATATTACATAGGTGTGCCTGTACTGATATTTCACAATA